>RJWM01001786.1:0-125000 GCA_004363535.1 Dasyprocta punctata
TAGTAGATGGCTAATTTTCTAGTTCAAAAGGCACCTGTGTCAAAGGATTCCTCTAAAATATATCTAAGAGACCGACCCTGAAACTCAGAAGTTTCTCTGAAGAGCAGCATAAATAGCTTTCAGAATACCACACGATAATGAAAACTTGGCAATTCTTGTACCTGAGAAAACTTGCAGATGGGCTCCAGTGTCTACCACACAGTCACAGCTCTGGATTCATCTTTTAACTATAGAAAATTCCACAAGAAGAATCTAATAATCCCCTGGGTCATCCCAACCACTGAACACATACCCTGTATTCTAAATATAATCTTTTTCTTTTCCCTTGGAGGAATACTGATGACATGTGTGGACCATATGTTACAGTCAAATATCTCCCCAATCAGCAAGGAATTTCCTTGGATTTTTCATAGGATCCCTTAGGAACCAGAAATAGACAGCAAGAGAATTTGGTTTGAAATGAGTCTCTTAGATTGAATTAAATATAGCCATATCTGCAATAGTATCAAAATCTGCTAAAATACATTAGGTGAATTAGGTGTTCTGGAACTTGCACATTATATAATCTATTCATAATTACCAGTTTTTACTTTATAGGGAAAATATTCCATTAATATATTTTCTAATCCAGAATCACAAATATGACCATTGGCTTGAATAAATGCATAAGTAGCATCCTGAAAAATGCTCAGACCAAAGGGGAGCCCAGTATAATCCAGCTGCTAAAGATACTCAGCATGTACAGGAGGAAAGCTCTGGAAATTACTGTTGGTGAATCACTCTAAAGGTCTGTAATAAAAGCTTTGTCTTTTGCTTTTATCAAACCAGGAGCAAGTTACATGCCTCCCTCCCCAGTTTTGAGCTATGTATGGGTCTCCAAGTCATCTTGGGCACAGAAACTCCTATTTTCTCAAAATCTTCAGAGTTGAAATGAAGATAGAGTGTGTTAAAACACAGTAAGAACTTTTGCCCATTACCAGAGTTTGTTTTGATTTTTTTTAATTGACAGAAGTTCTCAGAATTATGTAGTTTTTCTTTTCTGTAACTCCAGTAAATATGTTCATTGCAATTAAATAAGATTTTGCAGTCCATTACCCTGTAATGGATGTAGCTTTTGGGTATTTTTGAAAACTAAAATTAAAAGAAAAATGAGCAAGTAAATGTGTTGATTAATGCATCTATGAGGAATTTACACTATCTTTTAAACAGACTAATGAACATTTTAAGGCTAAATAATAGCATGAAAATAAACATGTTGTGCATTTGTAATTATAACCTGCTTTTCAAAACAACCACCAGGGAATTAATACTGTCTAGCCCATTCCAAAGATGGAGACAATGAGCATAAAGAGATCAACTTGCTATTACACACAGTATATTGATAGAAGCAACAACAGCAGCCACTCTCTGATCCAACCAGGCAACAGTGATAACTAAGAAAACTGTCAAAAGTTTCAAAGTTGTATCAAATTTGCCTAAAAGAGTATCTGTAATTTTTAGGCAGGGATGTGCTTCTGAGTTCTATAACTTCTTTCAGATGCTGATTCTTTCTTATCTACGCTGTAGAGAAAGGATGATGAACCTTATTTTCATGTCTTTTTGCCTCTCCTTCAAGGCCACCTTCACAGTCTCCCCGCATGCCCTTCCTACCCCATGTTTTGCCTTTGCTGGAGAACAACAGATGGGAGCAAAAGTGGGTGTGGTGGCCTGCCTCCAAGGCGGTGCCCAAAGGTATTCTATTCCTAGTCTTCACGCTTTTGCCTAGACTGTTGTCTTCTCTAAACCCCAGTCTTCTAGACCTTTGTCTAAGCCAGTAATGTCAAACCTTTTAGAGTTTTCCGTGATAAGAACAGCCTGCTGCAGCACGTGTGCCACAGGTTTGCCACCACTGATCCTTCCCACAATGAATAAGAGCTGCTTGTGTGTACTGATAAAACATTCTGAAGTGATAGTGGGAGCAGAGGCTAAATCATAAAAGCATTGCAGCCACAACCTTGGCTTCTTGGATTATTCATTCTGGAGGAAGCAGGGAGCTGTGTCATGAGGATATTCAAGCTGCCCTACAGTGGCCACCTAGACAGAACTGACCTGGAGGCCTGAAGATCCTCCAGATCCCGTCAAACTGGCACTCAGTCGAATGTAGCCCAGCTCATGTCTGGCAGAATCCTCATGAGATCCTGAGCCGGAACCACCCTACTGTCATTCCAGAATTTTTGACCCACAGACAATGTGAAGGCTAACAAATAATTACTGTTGCTATAAGCCACTAAGTTTTAGGGTGACTTGCTACATAGCAATGGGTAACTGACATAGGAGGTTAAATACGTAATCCCTAGTGGGACATTTATATTTTAATCAAAATCTTTTACTATAATAAACAAAAACAAAGGTGGTGGAATGACAGCAGAGCATAGAAGGTGGGACAGAAAGCCCATTGGAAGTCTGCCCTCCCCAGACAGTGCTGCTCTGCTTTCTTGTTAAGTTCATCCTTCTTCCTATTGTGGGGAATAAAACAGTGCTTTTTTCATAGGGTGACATTTTCTCCCCCAGATTGGGATGGAGACTTTTGAGGTCATAACCTTGTGTTCTCTTCTCCTTCTGGCTTTAAGACACCTGGAAAGCTAATGGCACACACCATTTCTGATGGCTGCAGGTTTGATCCTCACTCTGTGTGGAGCCTACAAAAACATAAAACAGGGTGAGGTCTTGGAGTCTCATATTTTTTCAAAACAAAAATGAAAAGTGATTCACATGGACTTAGTGCTTATACAGTACTAGGTGTCAAAAACTATCTTTAAATACTTTCTAGATCTCATTTTATTTAATCCTCTTAACAGCCCTATGAAGGACATACCATTTTCCCACTGTACCACAAGGAAACTGAAGTACAGAAGGGGCTAGATGACCTCCCCAAGGTCAAACAATAATTTGGACCTTGGCTCTGATGTGCAAGCCCACCCTCCATGGGAGACCAGAAAAATCTCTTTCCAGCCCAAACAAGATTCTGAGTTATAAGAAATTCTACCTCCACTCCATTCCTCCTGCCTCCCCAGCACCATCCACCTTTAGTGAGGAGGTGCAGGAGGGCCATGTGGACTCCCCACTGCGCTCACAGCCAGCTTAAGTGCACAGGAGGTTTGAAAGAGCCACCTGTCTGTCCTGGTCATAGTGTCTCACCTCCTCCTTCACTAGCCTGCCACTGTCATTAAATTTCACCCTCCACTGTGTCTCCAGGACTCGTTAGGGTCTGTTTAATAAAGAAAAAATAATCTAGTTAAAGCATAAATATGTTATCTGGAAAACACACACCAACCCGTCACTGTCCCTGACACATTAGCAAAGAACAGAGCCCAAAGGGGATACCAAATTGAACAAATAGGTTTGAATCTGGGAGGAACTTGAGAAAGTCCTGAAAATGCAGCATTTCTGGGTGTTGGGAAGCCCCTTGAACAGTGCAGGAGTACCCAAAAGATAAGCAAGAGGCCCTGAATGTACACACATACACACGCACACGCACACACAAGCACACACAAGCATGCACATCCTACTCACACTCTGAAAACTGAAACAGCAAAGTTTTTCAATTATTCAGAAGCTTGCAATTAGAAAACCCAGAAATATCCTACATTTAGTTAAGCATATACATAATTTGATGCCAGTTTGAAAAATGCAATTTTATCTGTGATAGGGGTGAGGCACAGCAGAATGATTTGCTTTGATTCCATTTATGTGAAGTACCTACTGTAGTCAGATTCATAGACAGGATGTAGAGTGGTGGCAACCAGGCATTGGGGGAGGAAATGGGGGCACTCCTAGGTAATGGGTACAGAATTTCAGCTTGGAATGGTGAAAAGGTCCTGACTCTGGATAGTGGTGACTGTTGCACAATAATGAGATTGTACTTAATATCACTAAATTGTACACTTAAAATGGTTAAAATAGCATTTTATTTTATGTTTATTTTCCCATGCTAAAAATTTTTTAAAATATTTCTCTTCCAAAGACTCTAATGTTTGTATTTGGTCTTATCCCTCCTCTTTCGTATTAGTCACTAAATTCTTCCCATCTTTTCTCCAAAATGCCTGTTGTATGTTTTTCTGTCTTCATCACTTTCAGCCTTCATCATCTCTTACCAAGGCCCTAAATGGCCTTGCTGACTTCTGTCTCTTCCCCTCTAATCCATCTTACACCAGTGCTTTCTATGTCATCTGGTGTTTAACATTCTCCATATCTCACTTTTGCTTCTAGAAGAAGGATAACTTATAGCATATTAAAACATTCGCTCTCATTCAGAGGAAAATTCAGTATATGGGGGGTGCTATTTCTTACATGTGCACTGGTTCACTTCTTTTGATTGTGAAATAGTGTGTGCATGCAAAAAAAGTGAATTAAATTTTAGTGTACAGCTAAAAACAATCATAAGCTACTACCCACATAACCAGGTAGAACATGGCTAGCCGTTGCTGTAATTTCATTTAATCCATCACTAACTGAAAGGTTTTTTTTTTTTTTTTTTTTTTTGCGGCACTGGGGATTGAGCTCACAACCCGCGCCTGCCAGGGCGGGCGCTTAAGGTACTGAGCCAAACTCCCGACCCTGGTTTTTTGAGGCAGGGTCACACTATGTAGCTCAGGCCGGCCTTGCGTTCGCGTTGTAGCCCAAGCCGGCCTCGAACTCACAACGCTCCTCCTACCTCAGCCACTGACTGAAAGGTTTGTAGACGTGTAGGGGAAGCAGTGATGAAAAGAACTGCAAACAAACCGGGCGTGGTGGTGCACGCCTTTAATCCCAGCACTCAGGAGGCTGAGGTAGGAGAAGCGTTGTGAGTTCGAGCCAGCTTGGGCTACAATGCAAGCACAAGGCCAGCCTGAGCTACACAGTGCGACCCTCCCTCAAAAAACCAGGGCCGGGAGTTTGGCTCAGCGGCTTATGCGCCTGTCAGGCAGGCGCGAGGTTGTGAGTTCAAGCCCTGGTGCTGCAAAAAAAAAAAACAAAAAACAAAAAAAAAACTGCAAACAAAGAAGAAACAGAGGCACGCTTTCTTACTTCATCATTTTAACCCAAGCAAGAGATGCAGTACCATCTTGCAAGACCACAGTGGGCCACGCAGAAAATTCCTTAAGAAAAAAAAATCTTGTCAGCAGTTCTGGTATAGAAAATCAGCATAATACTAAACATAGCCAGAAGGAATATGGGAGAGACTTCAGAGTTAGGAAAATGAATATATTACAGCTCCTGCCCTGGAGGAGACAGACACGAATGCAGATAATTACAATAAACAGCAATCATTCCATACTAAAGATACGTATGAGATGTAACGTGGAGCATGGACGGGCTTGGAAACAGAAGGAATTAAAATTAATCAAACCATGAAACAAAGCCATTCAAAATTCCTACTTAGAGCTAAGAATGTTTTGGGGGAACCAGAAATGATGGAGGAGAAAAATTGACTCCACATCCCCACTTCCAGAATCTAGGAAGCCTCTACCACTGGAGGTTGTGCGATTCCCTACTCCAGAGGTCTCATGTTTGACTTTGAAGCCTTATGTATCTAATGGACTGCCAAATTTGTTAAAGCCACTGGCTGCAGACCAGACTGCCACTCCGTTTGTGCTGTGTAGACATAGTCCCAAGAGTATGAACCTCCCATAGAGCACTTAACAATATTTTTGGGTTTGCCCAATCTTCTTACTACTGAGTTTAAAAGTTCCTTGAGGGCAGTGCATTGCCCTGGGTTCTGAGAGCACACAATGGACCCATTTGAGCTCATTTCAATGTGTGTGTGATGGGGGGGTTGACTTTAGTTAATCTCTAGAAGGGAACAGGGAACTGAACTTAGGGGCAACTCTACAGCCAGCAGACAACAGTACCTGGTGTACGACCCTGGCACCGGCCCTGGAACTAGTTTTACCAAGAGGGAAAAGGGATGTCAAGAGTCCATTATTCTTTTTTAAATGATGGGCTATTAGAGGAAGAAGGAACAAATATTGTTCAAGCTAAAATAATGGCAGCCATGCAGTAGATGCTCCATCAAATTTAAATAATTTCACCCAGGTAAGGATACCTAATACAAGCTGGGCATGATGGCACACACCTGTAATTCCGGCACTCTGAAAGCTGGGTCAGGAGGACCACAAGTTCAAACCCAGCCTGGTTAATTCAGTGGCTTAGTGAGACCCTGTCTTAAAAAAAAAAAAAAAAAAGGTTTTCCAAAGATGCCTAACAAAGTTAGAAAATGGTATCTTTTAAGTCTTCTCGCACATACCTAAATGTGCCAAGCTGCACATGAAATAAGCAAACTTCAACAAGAAGCCAGTTGGAGTGTAGTGGACACCTACAAATTGATACTCAGGAAACTGAGACAGGCTAGGAAGTTCAAGGCCAGCCTGGGCTACAGAGCAAGACCCTGTCAAATAAACCAGGGTGAAGCCAGGAAAAAAGATTAGTATTTTTTTCACAGTTACCTAATTCTTATTAACCTCTGGGAGGGTTCATGCATAGACCACCATCAAGCTGCATCACAGAAATAAAAGAATACGTAATATTTTGATTCACGAATGCTTCTGTTTGCAGTTTGGTTCACAAACGAAAGCATTTGGCAAAATTTCTCCACTCACAATCACCGCATTTGGTGACAAACATGACTATGGCCATCTTCCCCACACAAACACAAGTGTGGCCATCTTCCCCAAAATTGGAAACGAGTAAGTTTGTAAGCCAGGGTACCACTGAGCTTTGATGTTGCCCTCTAGAAAAATGCAAAACTCATGAGGAGTACATACCTTTCTGGGTTTCTTGCAGTACCAGGGCTCAAACTCAGGACCTTGTGTCTACCCAGCAGACACTTAAGCCACTGAACCAAACTCCCATCTCCAGTGCTTTTGAGGCAGGGTCGCCCTATGTAGTTCAGGCCAGCCTTGCTCCCATTGTAACCCAAGCTGGCCTCGAACTCACAATGCTCCTCCTACCTCAGCCTCCCGAGTACTGGGATTAAAGGCATGTGCCATCACTCCTGGCTTGGAATATATATCTTTATAAGAAGTTTATCTTTATCTTTATAAATTTGCTTTTAACGTTAAAAGTTGCATTTCTTTAGTTTGCTGTATAAAAAAATCACCAGACATAAAATTTTTAGCCCTTTTTTCTTCGGTTTCTCCATTTTACATAAATTAAAGGTATACTTTTCTTATTCCCTTGCTAATCATGATTTCTGCTTTTATCAGCACAATTTAGAACTTATTTCCAACTGGAAAGATGAAAATTGAACATATGTGACAATCAAAATGCTGAATTCCCTGTTGAAGAAATGAATGATAGACCTTATCTATCATTTATTTGACTCATGTGTACACCCATGTATATTACAGACATTTTATTTAATTATTCAAGAATTGGCACATGAGATGCATTATCTAATTCCTCTGGGTCCTCCCAGTGGCAATAATAAATGCAAAGACTATGGCTACCAAATGCATTTTTCTCTTTTTCTTATATTTGAAAGTAATGACTTTATTACATCTACATTTAATGATTCATTATGTTTAAATTTTGGAATGATACAGAAATGCACAACAAGGAAAAAATCATCAACAAAATCCTACTACATAGAAGTAACCATCAGTAACAATAGCTGAATGTCTTTCTTGACATCTTTCTGATATAGATACGCAGACAGGGGGGGAGATGGATCAACGCATGGATCAACAGTTTAGTAGAAGAAATAATTTTATAAAAGTAGGTACATACCATGCATGGGACTTTTAAATAAAAATGTTAAACTTACATTTACTTAAAATTTAACAAGAGACAGAAACAAATGAAACTAGCAAATAAAGATTCCTTCTTCAATGAGAAATTAGTCACTAAAAAAAGTCTTTTGAGACTAAGGGGAAACATTATTTAAAAATTTGGGGGCTTTTTAGCAACTCAAGAATATTTAAGAACTTAATAAAAATATCACTTGTGCTACATAATCCTAACTGAGGACGCCTTAAGCTCACTCTATTTGCCCTGTGTTCCAAAGGATAACTATCTCTAGTAACAAAAATTGAAAGAGGCAGAGTACGGAAATCTAAAACCTTTATTCTTTCTTTTTTTTAATGTAAGCTGGAGCTACCTTTGCTATTGTGATACATATTGAGTTAGGGGCAAATATAAAGCAATACTTTTATTCATCTTCATTCCTTCAAAACAAAATTCATACAGTTCATTAGGATGAAAAATCTGTAAGTTGCAATTGTTCATGATTATGTGGGAACAGTTAAGAGACCTATAATATTCTCTTATGAAATATATAAATTTTTTAAAATTGAGAGCCAAGCCATAAATTACAAACCTTTCATAAAAGCACACTTCAGTAGTTCTCAGATAGCTTCCCTGTGTGAGGAATTCCAAAGCATCTTCAGAGACACAAACACAGCTGTTTTTAAAATTTGCAAAGGAACCATATGCTGCTAGAAAAATAGATTATTCTGGTTGCATGTGTGCTTTTATTTGCAGTCAAAACAGAAGAACAAATTGGGTTTCTTGGGAGATTAATTCAAGGAAGTTTAAGATACTTTTTAGGTCAATTTAAGATATTCAGGAGCAGTATGTTATTCTTGTCTGAATGAGAAACACTGTCTTTTTAATTTGTCCTTTGGAGCTCATTTTATTTATTTAGACAGAATCTACCTTTTGTACTAATTTTTGTAGGCTAGTAGTTTCTTTTCTTGTTCTCTGTATAATGCCAAAGTAATTCATGTAGTTGAAACATGGCTCAGGTTTCAAATGAAAGAGGAAGTGTAAATATTTGTATGTGTGTAGTAGTCAGTTGATACTAATTCTATTTGGCAGTTAGGAAAAATAAAATATTTTTATTTACATAGAACTCTCCTTTAGTCATTCATTAGTCCCCAAAGTGTCCTTTTTCCGCTAAGTTTTTCTTTATCTACTTCAGTTTGAGGATGAGTTTTCATAAACCTGCAATGGAAATAGTTTCATGCACAGTTGAGAAAATTCACAATTCCCCAGTGTCGGCTTAGGTAGGAATTTCTTTTTTCTGCCACAACAGAGTCAAGAATGTGGTTGGATGTTCCTCTGTTAACTTTGATGTCCACAGAATATAGCAACCCCAGTCTCTATTTTTAAGAATGATGAATTCAACCCGTGGGAGTACCACAATGTAGGAAATTCATGTACATCATCACTGCATTCTAATTTATGACACCTGACCCCCCAAATACCATGTATGTAAATTCGCATGTTCTTTGGATAGGATAAACTTGAACAGAATCTGATGGACTTACGTTTTCTGCATTGCCTGGAATGACCCAGCACACAGAAAGCATTGTTTAATGGTCTAACATCCCTCTTCTCCTTTAGTTCTCCCAGTCTTCTTCAAAGGTCTTAGACTTAGTGTTCACCAAGTACTGTATTAGTCAGATTTCCATTACCATAACAAAATACCTGAGAGGATGAACTTCAAGAAATGAAAGGTCTATTTTGGTTCAGTTTCCTTTTTCTTTGGAGCTGTGGCCAGGCAGTGCATAAAGTGAGGAGCATGTGCTGGAAAAAACCTGCCCAAATCACTTTCAGGACAGGAAAGAAAGAAAAAGAAGACCCTGGCATGGTGGCACACACTTATAATTCCAACTACTACTCCAGAGGCTGAAGCAGGAAGATACCAAGTTTGGGCCAATCTGGGTAACTTAGTAAGTTACCTTGTCTCAAAAGTGAAATTCTAAAAAGGACTAGGGCTGAAGCTCAGTGCTCTCTGGGTTGAATTCCCTAGTAGTGAAAAGAGAGAGAGGAAGAAGACACAGGAGTTGCACAATCCCCTTCAGGAGCTCAACCCCAGTTCCTGAACTTCCTTCCATTAGGTTCCACCTCCTCAAAGTTCTGCCACCTCCCAAAAATGCCACAGGCTGACCATCAAGGCTTTAACACACAGGAATTCATTTATCCAAACCATAGTAAGTACTCACTAACTGCCATTTACTTTCCTGTGCTATCATGTACCACCAATATTTTGCTAAATTTATCAATAATCCAAGATTGGACTGAAGAAATAGTTCAATGATAGAGCACTTGCCTAGTATGTGTGAGACCCTGGATTCAATTCCCAGTACCACAAAAATAGCCCTAAGTTTTGTTCTTTCTAGTCCTGTTTTCCGCAATTCTTATTCCTTTCTCAATATCTCTTCAGTAGTGATTGTTAATGGTCATAGAACCTGAGAATTCAATAAATATTTTTTGCATAACATATATAAATACATCTGTCCTTCAATCCCTGTCCTTTCATCCTATGTGCCTATTGCAATGCTTATAAACAATCCCATCTTAGACAACCCACATGAATTTTCTCTGTTCATCTTCGTATGTCAATGTCAGTGAAGTAGATGTGTTATTCCTTTTTTTCTTTTTCAGGACTAGGGATTAAACCCAGGGCTATCACACTGAGCTACAACCCCATCCTAAGTTTCCCAGGCTGGGCTTCAGTTTGCAATCCTCCTGCCTCTGCCTCCCAGAGTTCTGGGGTTACTGGCATTGCCATCATGCGGGGATGTTATGCTCATTTTTAAGTGAGGAATGCAGAGATGAATGACATTAAGTCATTTCTCCCATGATTTGGGGCCAGATCTGTCTGTTTCCAATATTCATTCTTATAAATGCTACATTCTATTGTCTCCGTATCTTGCTTAAGAAACCTTACACTGAACCTCATTTGGATTCAAGAATTCTTCCTCCAAAAGTTCTATTCCCATAAGCTACTCCAGAAGCTGTACCAAGTAGAAAATACAATAATTAAAAGGCATAAACAACAAGCAAAGTACAATGCACTTTAGCCTATTCTGTAAGGATAAAAGAAATTGTTTTAGATAACAGTCACATCCTTTGTTGATTTACAGTATATTCAATTAAAAGATGTGCCTGAAGCACAAGGAGAAATCTACAGTTCTTCTTTCAAACCCCTAGGTTCCCATTTGTATTTTATTGCAAAGGATCACTTCTGTTATGGTGTAAATAATGAAATATAGAGAATACTTAACAAATAAGTCCTTAATACTTTTCTATGCTTGTTAGAAGAGACCTTTATTGCATTGTAACCTTTGATCTAATAAAACTCTATTCAACATGCACCAAATAGTGTAGCTCTACTACTGTGTATAAGGTACTCAATGAGAGATCAGTTGTATATCTGTGGAAGAGAAGCAGTGACAGAGGAAGAAAGAAGGAAAAGACAAAAAAGATCTCATGAAATGATGGGAGATTCTAAGTGTTGACCAAGTAACACAAAAAACTTGGATGGAGCCGGGCGTGGTGGCGCACGCCTTTAATCCCAGCACTCGGGAGGCTGAGGTAGGCGGAGCGTTGTGAGTTCGAGGCCGGCTTGGGCTACAACGCAAGCGCAAGGCCGGCCTGAGCTACATAGTGCGACCCTGCCTCAAAAAACCAGGGCTGGGAGTTTGGCTCAGTGCCTTAAGCGCCTGCCCTGGCAGGCGCGAGGTTGTGAGTTCAATCCCAACTTGGATGGTACAAAAAGTTTTCACAGAGGTATGGGATTAGAACTGAGTCATAAAGTATGACTGGACAGACAGAGAGAAGGCAGGACTACCTATGAGAGAGAAGAATGACATGAGAATAAGTTTGGAAACAGAAAAGCCTGGATTTCTTCAGCAAGATAATGAACAGACCCCTTTAACTGAGGTAAAGGTTTTGTGTCAGGCAATGGTGTGAGATTAACACAGAAAAGATGGGTTGATACAGAGGGACTTGAATTCCAAGTTGAAAATATTTGAGTTTCATGCTGGAACTCAGGAGCGACTGAGAAGTTAAAGTGGAAAGACACGATACAAGTAGGACACACAAAGGGCTTGACTGGGAGGATGAGAGGAGGCTTCAGCTGTGCTGCTGAGTGAGAAATGATAAAGCCTGAGCCAAGGGACAAAGGCAGTAGAGGGATTTTGGAGGAAATATAAACAAGACTTGGTGACTACTGGAAAGGAAGAGAGGTTTGATTATCCATATTGCTTTTCTTCAAGAGAACAGGGCATTCACTTTGAAATCTCATATATCTTAAAGGAAGAGAAAGAATTCATAATTGCTCCTCTATTCTGAAAGTTATCAACTTCGAAGAATGAAATTAATGACAAGAGATTTGAAAATCTAAACATGGGGTGCTTGTCTCCATTTGGAAAATCTCTTACTAGAACCTAGTTAATCTGTTCAAGGAGAAGTGGTAACTTTTGGGGAAGCTATCAATTTTGGTAGTTTTTACTCAAATCGAGACCAATGGGAAGCATTACCTAGCTCTCACACACCTACTGCACACACATTCTAAAGCCAGATAGTTTAATTGTTTTCAAGTCTCATACATTACTTTGATAACAGACTTTGTTGATAATAACCTTTCGGAACGACAATATTATTAAATTTTCAGTAAAAATCAGCAAAGTAAAATATTGTGGAGGGATACAAAAGTGATAAGGGCCTTTAGTGATCATTTGAACCAGCCTGTTTTGTGTTAATAGGAAAAACTGAAGTCAAGGAAATTATCAGAAAACATGCCTGGTACCAAAATTCACATCTCCCCCTCATATAGTAATATTCTCTCTCTCTCTTTCTCTCTCTCTCTCTCTCCTCCCTCCCTCCTTCTCTCTCTTTCTCTCTCTCTTTCTTTCTCTTGCTCCTCATCTCAGCCTCAGTGATGCCATCCTCTGGCAAATACTTAGACATCAACAGTGTAGTTGTGCAGTCTCCACCTGTGCCTTTTTCTTCGGTTTGTATCTCTGAGGAGGAAATACAACTGGTGGACACACAAGATCAGTTGGAAGTCTCACTTTTAGGCAGTCAGTCAGCTGGCCAGGGTCGAAGAGAGGTTGAGATAGAGATGAGATTGAGATTGAGGATGATATTGAGATGCGTAGAGAGGAGTACATCAGAGCACCAGCCTACCCTTGGCCCCACTGTTTGCTACTTTGTGCATTTGAAGAAAAACAGTGGCCCCAGCTCCAAGATGTTGTGGGACATTGATCTTTGCTATCCTCTCATTGGCAATAACTGTGCAGTGGAGATAGAGCAGTAACTTCAAGGAAGGGGCTGAGATGGATTAACCATGAACCCAATCAAATTTAATCTTCACTAACTTGGGTCCTTCCAAGTCCCAGGAGATCCCTTAGCAATTCTGTATTCATAATTTTCTGTTTTAATTTTCTTAAAGAGATCCTCCCAAATTGTGTAGACTTAGGCTCGACAAATTCCTGACTAGCATATGCTAGGTAGTCAACACAGTGTCCTCAAAAATGCCTTAAAAGTGTCAGAAGCCTGCTTTATTAGCTGTTACAAGTCCACATGACTGCTCTTCGGCCTGTCTTTTCAAATTATATCAATAAGATTGTTAGAAGTAGGGCTTGAAGTGTATGTATAGCGCTTGCCTAGCATGCTTGTGAGGCCCTGGATTCAATACCCAGCACCACCACCACCACCACAACAACAAAAAGTACAAGAGATAATGTTGAAACCTTCACAAGTAAAGGATGCACAATATTTAGATTTCTTGAAGCAAGGTTTTCAATGTCTTGTGCCGGAGATGGAACCCAGAGCCTTGCAAGCAAGGTAGGCAAGTGCTTCACCATTAAACTACACCCACTCACCCATCCTGGCCCAGTTTTTGTGATTTCTTTCCTCTTAATTACTAAATCTAGTTAAATGGCTTTTATTGAAATTATATTTCTAAATAACAAATAAGCAATTACAAAGGAGATGTTGAATAGAGGTATTTTGCATACTTGTTGCCTTGTCATTCCTTAGAAACATGACAGGTAGACAGCGGTAAAAACCATGAAAATCTTGATTTCAATTTAGATGGAGATTTATCATTATTTGTGAGATATGTCCACCATGATTTTACTTTAAAACCACAAATAAAGTTTCAGCAATGGGCATTTTTCTTGTTGAGAAGCCTGTGGTCAGACAAAGCATCTTTCTGAACTGATTAGATCTTGAGGTTTTCAAATTCAATATTCAGCAAATATAGAGCATTTCTTTGGCCATGAGAAATAATTAAGAACTTCAGAGCTAGCGCAGCTCACCTGAGCCTGTTCCTTTTTTCTGATGACAAGCCAATCAGACATAATCTCTTCTGATGGTAGGCTTCACTACATATATATATATATATATATATATATATATATATATATATATATACTTTTGTGTGTGTGTGTGGCACCGGGGATCAAACTCACAACCTTGCACCTGCCAAGCAGGTGCTTAAGCCACTGAGCCAAACTCCCAACCCTAGTTTTTTGAGACAGCTTCACACTAGGTAGTTCAGGCAAGCCTTGCCCTCACATTGTAGCCCAAGCCGGCCTTGAACTCACAACGCTCCACCTACCTCACCCTCCCGAGTGCTGGGATTAAAGGTGCACTAGGCTTCACTATATTTGAGTTTGAGGTAGAATAAATTACACACAAACTTTTGAAAATCTAGGTGATATTGCTTGAGGGTTGTTTGTTTGTTTGTTTGTTTAACATCAGTACTGCCTTCATTTGCTAGTATTCCGTTGCGGTATTTTATAATTTTAAAAGCTTTCTTTTTTCCTCATTCCCAATTATTCTGAATCCAGAAGACAAACATTCATTATGTGAAGACAAAGAAATACTGAATAGTTAATTATACAACAGTCAGAACTGTCCACTGTGTACTCATTCTTGTAACACATCATTGGAAGGTGAATTAGCATACTTAGTCTGAAATCTTGTAAAATAGAAACGGGATTGTTGCAGCGGTTTAACAGTTTGCATAGTAACCTCACACTATATGGAGACCTGATACGAGATGACACAAGGGTCTGAATAGTGGGAGAGGAGAGGGCTCTGTAAATGATCCACATAACAAGAGGAATCTGATAATGTCTAAAGTCTACTTTTCAAGTAAAAATAGAGTATCACTGTAATCCTACAGACTATGTTTGATTTCTTAGAATCAAACTCCCTTTTAATGATACGCCTAAAATAAAATATATAAAAATCATTGAATTGTTTCAGTAGCATTTTCATTGCTGGAAGGGCTTTCCAGAGGTCATCTAGTTCTCCCCAATCTCCAGCCAGGACTCTTCCTAACACTGAATATAGCTGTATAGTGATCTGCATTAAGAAAGCTTTTAAAGATCCCTGGGGCTGGTCAAAAAATAGCTAATATTGGCCTGATTCATAGAACAGCATAATACATATGTCAAAATAGCCACCTTCATCAAGGAAGACATCCATCAGGGCTGTTAAGTGCTAGTACTAGCTTCAGAAGGAAAAAGGCTTATTTTCTCAGAGAAGGGGTGGTAGATTAAGGAAATCACCATGCATGTTGCTAATTACTTTTTCTTCAGATGTACATTTGAATGCTTATCCAAAAGGAAATATTGTCCTGTCAAAGACCACTGCAGGGGAACCATGGAGGTGGCTGAAAAGGAGCAGATCACAAATCTTTTTGACTTGCTGCAGAGCTGGGGGTGGGGCGGGGTGTGTGATGTTATTTTAAACAAAGCCCAATTAGCATCAGGTTATTGAAGGACAGATGATGAAACATAAGAATAATATTGACAGACCCACTATTTAAGGGATCTCTTTTTCTCTCTGATCAGCCGAGTTTTTCTGGTGGGGGTGGGGGGGTGCAGGGAGAGTGTACCAGGAATCAAACTCAGGACTTCATGCTTGCCAGGCAGATGCTGTGCCACTGAGCTAAATTCCCCAGCCCCTGATCAGCTAAGTTAGAGCTAATTTTTTCAACTCCACTAAACTGTAGATACAAAGGACAAGAACTTAAATGTAACTTGAAACTTCCAAAATAACCACATTGCTGCTCTATAGGAAAAGTAATCCACTGTTGTTTAGTCTTCTAAATTATTAGATTTGAAGCATTATATGAAATCTAGGAGTCTAGCTTAGAGTTGAGGTTCTTATCAATCTTAATTGTGATTTTAAGCCTTTCTGTTGAACTATAGAGAATTTAAAATGTAACAAGAAAATGAGGGAAATGACCTAATCTAATAATCGCCTCAATTACCTACTTGGTTCCCCACTTCACATTTCTGTGAGATTAGCTAGAAGCCTGATCACCTATGGGGAACTGAATATACATAAAATTAGAGAAGGTTTTGTGAGATTTTTAAAAATAGTATACTTCTTGCCAATTTAAATTCTGTGTTTGTACCTCTTTCAAGAAGTTCATTTGAAAACGTTTTATTCTAAAAACAGATACTCAATCTGGGTTACAGGAAGTGGAAAACCCTGATTATTGGCCTCTCCCAGCCTCCTTTGTAATTCTTGACTTTGGAAATGAGAATTCAGCATGAGAACTTTTTCATGTGCAGTGGCCTTCCTCAGAGAACACTAACCAAGAAACTGTTCAGGTTGCCCTTCCTCTCCTTTTGTGAGGACAGCAGACAGAACAAGTAACCCTCCTTGGCTTTACAATGTTCCCACCATGGGCCCCTAACGTTTCAGTTGATGCAGTCTCCACACCCACCGTGAAACTAGGGCACTTAAGGTAAGGAAAGCATTTCCTTAGTTACTTGGATATTTGACAAAGTTTTCCCCTTTAAACTGCTCATATAATTGTCCCTAACTTGCTATGTATGTGTGTATAACCTATAAGAAATGGTGTTTTAAAAAGTTATCAATGTAAACAAATTTCCACAGCAGAATCAAGAAATTCCAAATACAGGAAATGCTGAATCAACTTTAAAGAAAGAATAAAGATGAAAAGTGTAAGTAATGTAGAGAGTAGTAGATTCTGTCATTTTATTACAAAACAACTCATAACCCTTCACATGCTATGACATTAAATGTCATACATCAGTTCACTGCAAGCAAACTTTTTAAAAAATATACACACTGTATATATTTACATTCAAGTTTGAGTAACTGATGTCAAGGTGTAGTTCAGGATCTAATCTTTACCCACCCTGTAAATTTATTCAGCTACTAACTAAATAGCGATTGTATCTTCACTCAGGCACATGGAGAGGTAGAAACTGCTTTTTAAAGAAAACAAAACAAAACTTGAGTGCAAGTGTGTAAACAGAGCATCACTGAAGCAGCTTGGCTACATTAAGGGGACCCTAACTAACTTTGGTCATCTCAAGAAGTCTGTCCTTTAAATTAAAACCAGAAAAGTTCTGCGCAATGGCTCTTTTGAACACATCAGAGGGTTGACAGAACTCACCTAAATGAACTGCCACTCTGCACCCAAGAATTGCATATGACTAAGTTAGGAAACAGCAGCAGAGCTGGGCTGGCAGGTGGGGGCATATTTTCCCTGGTAAGACACAAATAAAATGCAAACAAATGGTTTAAAAGATATCAAATTAGTATCTGCACGAACACACACAGTCTGGAACTCTGGAGCCAACTAAGATACTGTAGTTCCTTTCCAAGTGAAATGCCTATTTTCTGCTCACATCCACCTCCATCCGGAACCAAGCTTCTAATCTATAAAGGGATGGGGGTGACTTCTGCAGACCAAGGATCTTCAACCTCAAGACTGGACCTCAGGAAGGCTCTTGGGCCTGAGAAGGGCTGCCTGGGTTCCTGCCACATTTGGTGGGGCTCGTTCCCGAGAGAGGAAGTTGGAGGGAGGCCACAGAGGTAGCTGTAGCTAGAAGCCCTTCTCGTTCCCTCTTCTTCTGCTTCATCCTGCGGTTCTGGAACCAGATTTTCACTTGGGTGTCATTCAGCTGCAAGCAGTTGGCTATCTCGATGCGTCGGGCTCGAGTTAAGTACTTATTGAAATGAAACTCTTTCTCCAGTTCTGTCAGTTGCTTGGTGCTGAAATTCGTGCGAATCGCGGTGGAGGGGTTAGCGGCTCCATACTCTGAGAGTTTGCCTGCAAGGTAAAGACAGAGGCATCAGGGGCGAGGGGGCCTGCAGGCAGCCAGGCAGTGAGCGAAGCGTTAGAACCAAAGTCACAACGGGTCTCTAGGAACACAGTCGTGCCAGGAACACGCTCCACCGAGAGCTCCTTCCTCTAATATTCGCAGAGCCTAGCCCATTTTCCCAGCGTGGACTCAGGCACGCTTAATAGACTTGGCTTGTTTTTAACAAGGCACCCTAAGGTGTTGCCTCCATAAAACCTACACCACTGCCTAGGGGACAGTGACAATGGCTCCCAGCGCGATTCCACGGCGGAGGTGCCTGCACCCAGTGCCCACGTACTTACTTTTCTTAGGGGCGTTCCTCTTTACTTTCATCCACTCGAATGTGCTGAAGGCGGCGGCGGGGAGGCCGGACGTGGGAGAGACGGACTTGGGGTAGGCGCCCGGGTCCGGGGACGCGGTCTGGAAGGCCCCGGGGTGGCTGTCTGCTGGTTCTTTCAGACACGCCGGGAAAGGGCCTGACTCGCCAAAGGCCGCGTAATCCACCTGGCCGCTGAGGAGGAAGGAGCCACCACCCGAGAAGACGGCAGAAGCGGCGTAGTGGACGTGCGCCCCGCTGTCGTCTGCCGGGCGCCCGAGAGCGCCCGCGAAGTCGTACGCGGCCCCGGGCCCCAGGAAGCCGTAGTCCGCGGCCCCGGCAGGTGCGGCGCCGGCGCCGGGCTCATAGGCACCCTCGAGCGTGCACGGGGTGTAGCGGGGCGCGGCCCGGGGTGGCGCGGGCGGCTGCGCGGAGGCGGCCGGGGGCGAGGGCGCGGCCAGGGGCAGGCAGCTGACGAAGGCGCCGTCGCCGCTGCCCAGGGGGAAGGTGGCCTGCAGGGCCACGGGTCGGGCGTCGGAGCGGCAGAACTTGGGGGCGAAGCTGAGCACGTCTCCGCCAACACCGCCGCCGCCGCCTCCGCACGACACGTATTCCAGGTAGGAGCTCATGGTTCCAGCCCCTTGTCCAGAGGGCACAGGCCGGGGCCGGAGTGCGGAACCCGGCTGGGGCTGGGCACGACCGCCGCCGTCTACCCGAGCTGCCCTCGCCGAGCCATGGCGAGCGAGCCGGGGGTAAATAGTGGCCTAATATACCGGCGGGGCGGCCACGTGGCGCCTGGCGACCAATGGGCGGCGTCTCCGCGCGCGCGGCTCGGGTCCCGCCGGGCGCGAGCTCCTGCCCCTGCCCCGCAGCCAACTTGCCCGAGCAGCCGGGGTGGGGCGCGCGAGAGAGTGTGTGCCTCGTGGGTGGCTGCTTTGTCGGGTGTGGCTTGCAGAGGTCTGGAAGCGTGTGTCACCCGGCCCGTCTCGACCAAAGTTACCCTTCCCCGCTTTTTCCTTTGCGCGCTTGGTTTTCTTGGACCTAGTGTCATCTTGCTTCTAAACCTGGAGCAGATGCTCGGGTTTTCCCCTTTCCCGCCTCCCCTTCCATTCCCAGGGCTACGCTTTCTCCCCTCAGTGCTGCGCACCTAGAACTTTCCAACTACTGCACGGTGCGGCCTTCCGTTTCCTGCGTCCCTTCCAATGTGTGGCCACAGGGTGAGGGAAGTGTAGTGCTGGGTTAATTTGGACAGAAAATACGTTTCTACCTTGTAGGGAAGCTTAACAGATTTTCCCCGGTGACCAGGTCGTTAGGACAAAGAATCCCACCCTGTGGCACGCCCCTGCGACGCCTCTTCGGGAGGGCGGCCCACGCGGGCTCCGGCTCTTGCTACGTGGTTCAATGAGACTTTTGGCAGGGGGTGAAAAGGCTTCCCAGGGACCCGTCAGATCTCAGAGGTTTGGACCGGCTCATACCTTGAAGCAATTAAGCTTCTGTTCCATGAGATAAGTGCTGCGTTGTCTCTAGCGAGTGAAATCTGGGCTCACAATGTTAATGGGCTCACGTCTTTCCCTTGATAATATGGTTTTGTTTATTGAGTGTAGAGAGACGGGAAATAAAAGTGCAATTGGCACAGGAAGCCGAAGAGTAGAAAGATTACAAAGACAAGCTTTACATTGACAAACTTTCCAACTTCCTAAAGCGTTTCTTTTAATGCTTTCCTCCATGGGGCTGTAAGAAATTAAGTTAAATAAATAGGGGTTATTTACACGCAGTAGTAATGAAAAAGGTTGGTTTCCTAAAACCTTGGGTGAATGAAGACTCTAGAGGCTCTTCTTAGCTTGCAAGTGCCCATGAAACTTGATCTGTTACAGCTTCTAAATTATGGTGACTGGCGTTTTATTATTGTTTTACTGATCCACTTGTCATGAAAGAGCAATGGAGCCCTTGCCTAAAATTCCACTCTGTAGCAATCTGGAGAATAGGAGCCATCACAGCCAGCTTCTTACAGGGATGTGGACTGTGAATAAACAAAGCCACCTGAAGTGAGGCCTGATGGTGAGGCTGAAGCCCCTCCAGGTTAAGGAGAGGGTGTATGTGGTCACCTCTGAAGGAAGGAGCCCAAGGCTCAAGGGTATGGTGTTACTGCACAGCTGTAGTTCTTGAATTTGACTGGGAGATGGAATCCTGACCCGGAAATAGCTCTTCAGCCTTGACCTGTCTACACTGTTTCCCTGAAGCAAAATTTTGGAGATTCAGCCTTTGCTGAGAGCAGAACATATACTAAAACAGTGAGGTTTTTTGTTTTTTCACAACTATCCTGTGAATGGGGATCAGGAGTAGGTTTTGGAGTGGAGTTCAGTATTTGTTCAGACCCAACTAGGTCCACTGATAATCAGTCCCACACAGACAGCTACATTCTGTTCATCTTCATTCCCTTTGATCTCCCAGTCCCTGACAGATCCTACACCTCTAGCATCAGGATTTCTGTCTCCATTCCTGGGCCGGTTCTTGACTTACTGAAGTTGGAAGTCAAGACACTGATCATCTCACACCCAGGGTCAACAGATGTTTGCCAACTATCTACTGTATAGGACATTTTGTTACAGGAAGGTTAGGCCAGGGAGAAAAAAACAGTCTCAAACCAAAGGAATAAGAGATTCATTTGTAACTCAGATCTTAGTGGTACTGTAAATTTACTCCAGAAGAAACTTTTTTTGCTCTGAGCTCTACAATTCTCTGAGAGATTAGAAGATATTACTGAGGGAAATGTGCGAGGATAGGACATTTTGAGTAGCTTTAAAATTTGTGTCCTGTGCTTAAGGTATGAGAGAAAGTGTCTAACTTTATTGCATCTTCAAACCATGAATTCCCAAGGGTCACAGTCCTGGTGCTGTGAGTTCTCCGTGGGAGGTGACAGCTGAGGAGCCTAATTACCAGGCTGTGTTTGATGTAGGAATGCTTTGAAAGCTCTCCTACCCTGCTCACCATAGCAGCCACCCCTTACTCATTTCCAGCCATGCTCCCTGTACCTTTCTCTCACTTTATAGCAACTTTTCTGAAAACAAGCAATGAAAAATGGCAGCCTGGTCTTCTGTGTTTGAAGTTGCTCCCAGGAAGTCCCTGGCAACCCCAATCCACAAGTCCTGCCCAGCTATCCCTTTGAGACACTTGAGTACATTCAAACTTAGCTCTATAACCCTAAAGTGTAACTCTCTAAAGAGGGGAGTCTTTTATACCAGATTAAGAGAAAATGAGAATAAACAGTACTCTGTAGTGTCCTTTTGTTATTCTAGGAAGTGTCCTTTTGTTATTCTAGGATGGAGGTGGGAATAAAGTAGTCCTACAGAGAGGACTCTCTTAGAGACCTGATAACATGACCCTCCTTGAGGAAAACAATTTAGGGTACTGTACCTTTCTCTGGGAGTCTGTAGTGCTTTTTTTTTTTTTTTTTTTTTTTTTTTTTTTTTTTTTTTTTTTTTTTTTTTTTTTTTTTTTTTTTTTTTTTTTTTTTTTTTTTTTTTTTTTTTTTTTTTTTTTTTTTTTTACCAAACTCACAACCTAGCACTTGCCAGGCAGGTGCTTGTGCCTTTGAGCTATATCCCCGGCCCTGTAGTACTTGATAAATGGTAAGCATCCAATAAACGTTTGTTGGACAGAAATAATCAACAGTGTTGGATTTTATCCTAATACTGGCTAAAGGATATCTTGAATTACTGACTCGCAAAATCACTTGGTATGGGTAGGGGTCACCATAAAAGCTTAGTTATAACTACAGGACCCTTGGCCCATTCCCAGAACTTTTTATCCAGTAGGTCTGACTCAGGACTCTTTTCAACAAACCTCTTGAGTAATCCTACAACAAGGTTCTCCAGAATCACACTTTAAAAGTTCTGCTTCAGAGGTGGGGTGGGAGATAGTCATGGGGAGAAAGGAGATGTTTTTGTGGGAGGGGCCATAAACAATGAGAGGTCATGGCTGGCTGATACATTAGTATACCTGAAATATCGAGAAATGTGTTGAGTGGCAGGGCATACAGGTCAAATGTCAAGGTCAAATTTAAGTTCAGAGAGTTAATGTTCCAGGAAATATCCTCAAGAAGTGATCAGTAAGAATCTCCCAGGTTTTACTGGCCAAACTGTTTTGCAGAGACTGGGTTCACTTGTGCTTCTTGCAACCTCCCTTAGCTTGGCTTTCATGATGCCAATGGGGTAGGAAGTAAAGACTTGTCTTTTCCAGTGTTTTCTGAGAAAATTTAGAATGGTTCTGAGGCAATGAAAGAGGGGAAGCAGTGAGAATGGGAAGTTGAAACTCTCATTTTCTTTCATCTTACTCGAATTATCTGAAAGGTGCTTTGGAAGCCTTACAGATGCCAAATGGGTAAAATATCCCATAGCCTAATCTATGACTCTTCCTTTTAGCTGAAAGTTGACCTTTCACAGCCTATGACAAAACTAGAAGGTACCTTAGAGATAAACTACATTAGAGTCTTAATTTTAGAGAGGAAGTTGCTTTACTCAGAAGTTAAAAGGCAATGCCACTCTACAAGAAATAAGAGAGCTCTGATTCCACATTGACTTTCCACAATCTTCAAAGAGAAATAAGTAAAGCCACCATTCCTCTCCAGGCCTCTGGGTTGAGGAAGCAGAGACCTCTCTTTGTTCCTGAGAGACCACATAGTCATTGACTGAGAAACCCAATGCGCTCCCTTTGGAATTTGTTTGCCAAACCCCTAGTACTCTATAAGAAAGAGCAGAGGTGGACCTGGATCCCCATCATGTACTACGAAGCAAAGGTAAAAATCTTCTTATTCCTACTGAGGTTGACCAGGAAGGTCAAAACAGTACGTGTCCCTAGATTAATTTCACTGGATAGACCAAGTACCCAAAAAGGACATACTTAAACACACTCAGGCATGTCCAGGTTGGCTGTACTTGTACTGGAAATAATGTTCCTTTATTTTCAAAATAGGTAATAAATATATACTTGCATAGTTCAAGATTCAAGGGATATGTAAGCCGGGCATGGTGGCGCACGCCTTTAATCCCAGCACTCGGGAGGCTGAGGTAGGAGGAGCGTTGTGAGTTCGAGGCCGGCCTGGGCTACAACGCGAGCGCAAGGCCGGCCTGAGCTACATAGTGCAACCCTGCCTCAAAAAACCAGGGCTGGGGGTTTGGCTCAGTGGCTTAAGCGCCTGCTCTGGCAGGCGAGAGGTTGTGAGTTCAATCCCCAGTACCGCAAAAAAAAAAAAAAAAAAAAATCAAAAATCAAGGGGTATGTAGCCATCTAGTTTCCCTTCTCACAGGCAACTAATTTTATTTCATGAATTTTTTCCAGAGATAACCTTTACGATTCTTATCTCCCCATGGTTTTCTACAAAAATATCAGTATGCTAGACAGATGGTACTGAGCCATGCTTTTTCCCCTATCATACCTTGAAGATCATCCCATATAAATACAGCTAATTTTTACACCTTCGTACTGTTCTACTTTATACATTTGCCATAATGTATATACCCAGTCCCTATTGGGAAGCATTTAGCTTGTTTACAACCTTTTGCTGTTACAACACATGTTCAAACTTTTATCTATTAGAAAAACTCCTAGAAGCAAAATTAGTAAGTCAAAGGCTATGTTCACTGGCAACTTTAATACATTTAGCCAAACTGTTCTCCACAAAAAGTGACTTATTTTACATCTCTACCATTAACTTAAAAGTTTTTGTTCATGTTCTTGCCAAATGAGTGAGTTATTAAAGTTTTGTCTTATTTCCGATAATCTGACAAGTGGAAAATAAAATGTTTTGTTTACTTTATCTTGTTTGATCCCTTAATAATTCTGTATAACAAATGATAATATTGATGCAGAAGAGACAGACAACTTATTGTCACATCCAATGTAAATGGCCAAGGTCAGATGTCCAGTACCCTTTAGTATGCTACCCTGTTCCACATTGAGCTTAAGGAGGTTCAAAAGAGAAGAAGTGGCATTCAGCATCCCCTGAAAGACACATGATATATTAAAAAAAAACACACACACACACACAAAAGCTTTTTGACATCTGCTAAGAGGCCTCCTCTTTAGCGGTGCTCGGATACCAAGACCACATTTCTATGTGAATCCTCCTGAGAGCATCCCTCTGGAAGGGGGAGGGCTCTGATTAGCAATCTGATCTTAGTCCTACACATTAATTTGGATTCAATATCTAGGAAGTAGTAGAATGTTGTTGTTTTTAATTTCCCTGAGCCTTGCTTTTCACTGGCCACCCAGGATCTAAGTATTGATCAGCATGATGGAGGCAAGAGTTTTCCCTAGATTTCTGCTTGTATAGGACATTCATGGGGATTTGGGGAAGATAACACACAACACTTGCACATGCACTTCTAATGATAAACTTGTGAGGTAGATATCTTTATTGACTGTTTTACTGATGAAACTGAAGTCCAAAAAGATTAAGTGGATTACATAAGTAGCAAAGCAGAAAATAATGTAGACCTGAAAATGAACACATTAGATTCTTCAGCAGTTACTTCCCCCTCTTCTATTCATTCTAATAAATGCCCTGGTTTCTTTTCAGGCTTTCAAAACCCAAACCCAGGAATTAGCATCCATAGCTCCTCTTTTACTCATCCAACCTTTCACCAAATCCTATGAGCTCTACCTCCTAAAGGTCTTTTCAGCCTTGTTTTCAGTTCCTTTCTATGCTGGATTATTTTAGCATGGTCCTTTTTTGCTCTTCTTGTCTCCTACTTTTCCTTCTTCCAGTCAGATACAGTACCCCCAAAAGTTAGCTTCCAAAATAGACAACCTTACATCCCACCTTAAACCTTCAGTGGCTGCCCATTACCTACAGAGTATGTCTGGACCCCTTTACATGAACACAGCACAACCTCTTTCCAGCCAGGATGCCCCATTCCAAACTACACTTCATATTCCAAGTTCACACCTTGCTGTTTCTTCCCTTTTCATTTTTGTATCCCTCCTTGATCTGAAGAAACTTTTTTTATCAGGAACCTCTGAGTACCCTTTTGTGACACTGCAATACTGTTGGCTTCTTTTCTTCATTCCAGTCACATTCAGTGTAAATGTCCAAGGTCAGGTGTCCATTACCCTTTCCAATGCTATGCTAGCAGTTCCACATTGAGCTTAAGGAGGTTCAAAAGAGAAGAGGCATTTAGCATTCCCTGAAAGATACATGATATATTATACACACACACACACACACACACACACACACACACAGAGTTTGAGCATACTTCTTTTATGGTACTTGTTTCATTGTTCTAGGGCAGAAATCATTAGTGACTCATCCTTGTATCTCAAAACCCAGCACAAGACCCACAGGAGCTGTTCAGTGGGTGTTGGTAAAAGACCAAGAGCGAGGGACAGACTGAATCTAGGACAACTGGCCCGGTGTTTTCATTGCTCCATGGGTGTGAGATACTGTATGAGGCTTAATGCGTCAGTGTATCTGAAGCAGAAATGATAGTACAGTATTCCTCTAAAAGAAGTCAATTTCCCCCTAAGATGATGAGGACAGACAAGGATGGGGGGGGGGGGGGGGGGAAGCTGAGGTTTTCTATCCTTCAGGGGCTCATTCCTGAGGACTGAGCTGCACATGTCAACTAACTTAGAAGCGTTTCAGTTTATGGCACCTATCAGAAAGGTAAAAGGGGGACTAGGCCAGGACACTGGTAAGATTTATGAGGAAGACTAGTGACACTCCAGAAGAGTTGTAAAAATGTTTCCCTGCCCACTCCACCCAGGCAGCCCACGGCAAACCGCTCACGTTTGGTGACTGTCCCTAGAAATGTGCAGTCTAGCCCTTTGTTGTTTCTAAAATTGCCCCAAAAGAGCTGAGGTGAAAGTACTTAAGAGTCTTGCTCCTTCCTACACTCCAAGAGATGAGACATACCGTTGTGGCTGGTGTTTTCAGTGTATTTTTATTGTTTCTTTAAATGACATTCAAGTTTATTTCAAGTTCAACAGCGGTCTTACCCTCCTCCTTCCTCCCACACAAATACTCCTGCAGGCAAATAGAGACTTAAGAGTTTGCAAAAACCTCCTGGCCCCTTAGGCTGTTTCTCCTTCTGCTTTCAGAGATGGATGTGGCCCTTTCTGGGAACAGGGCAGCGGGTCACTGCGGCCAGTGTGGCGAGAGGCGGGGAATGTAGGGTCACTGCGGGGCAGCGGCTGGCGTGGGTGCCCAGAGAAGTTCGAGGGCGGGGCCGGCGGGCAGCGGGCCTGTCCCCAAAGCAAGGAGGAAGCCCTCCCCTCGGGCCCAGGCAGTGCCGGGCGGGGGACGGGCGGGGGGCACGGGTCGCGCCCTCTGGGAGCCCCCAGCCCGAGCCCCGCGTCTCCCCTGCCGGCGGTTTCTGGTCGGCTCCCAGCTGGCCCAGACTTGCTCTGAAGTAGGAGGAACCGCTGTCGAGCGGAAAGTGCACACCGGTGATTGATGAACTCTTAATAGGACTAACCTCCCCCGCCCCCCACCCTGGCCGCGCGCGCACAGACGTCCTCCGCCGCCGCCGGTCTTGGGCGAGGAGGGACGCGGCCGGCAGCCGGAGGGGGTGAGCTCACCTTTGTCTTTCCGCAAGGGGCCCAGGTGGGTCCGGAGGCCCCGCAGCCGCCAGGCGAGCGCGCCCGCTCCGCACCCCAGGCCGGCCGGCGGCTATTGTTCCCGCGAGGCTGGGCGCTCCGCCTGGGGTCCCTCACCCGCCTCCTCCTCACAACCCCCAGCCCGGACCGGTCAGGGCTTTGTGTGTGCCCTGCCGCGCAGGCCCGGGATAGCGTCGTCGCTGTCCCAACGGGTAGCAGCCTAGAGCGAGGGACTCGGTGCCGCTCACTCGACCCACTTTCCCACTCGGCCCTGCAGAGGAGGTGGGGAGGCGCCTGAGGTTTGTAGGGCAGCGCTGTGAACAATAGAGCCATCATCAAAAGGCCTTCTCCAGGCTTAAACCTGGGATGCTCTTCTGTCCTAAGGAAAGGTCCTTGGCCAACCGGTATTCCCAACCTGATGATGTTAAGCCCTGCTTTTCGGGTTAAAACACTTCCTCCACACCAGAGCTCTCTATGAGCCTTGATTTAAATTAGGATCTCCTCCTCCCCTTCCTTTGTCTTGTATTAATGTTAAAACCCCACTTTGTGATTTTCTAGATCATGTACTTACATAAGAATGCTTGAGACTGCCGATAGGATTCAGTCAAGATGCACCAGGGGAAGTGGCTCAGGCCTCTCAGCCCAATACTAGGATGAGGATTGCTAGTTTGAGGCCAGCCCAGGCTATATAGCTAGTTCAAGGCCAGTCTGAACTACATAGCAAGACTCTGCCCCCCACCAAAAAAAGGTACTTTGCCACATGCTCGGTATGGAGCTTGTTTGTATCTTAGCATGAACCAAGTTCTGGGTTCAATCTCCCCCACTTCCCCCCCCAAAAAAACCCTCATTTTTGTCACAAGATCTAGGATAAGAAGATGCATGCAGTAGCTTCTGTCTTCTACATCTCCTGGAGATCCCTCACCTGTCTTTGCTATGGCAAATGACTGAATATTCATCTACTTTGACTCTTCCATCATGTGAGGAAATTGTTTGCTCACTTTGCTGCACACCGGACTGGCCTAAAAATAGTTTCTGTATTTTCCAAGTCACCAAGGCAGGAGTGAGACCTGAGGGAAATGTTTAAGAATGCATTTCAAGCCAGGTATATGACACCAACATTGGACCCCAAAGATAAAGACATTTGTACCTGGAGTAGAAAACAAGTGAACAATGAGAACAAAGGTTTCCCTGTAATGATCTTTTCCATTTTCCATCCTCTCTGCCACCATCAATGCAGTAATTGCTGAGAATTCTTCCCTTTTTCTCTTCACCTGGGCCTTTTGCAAGAGCGATCTACAAGAGTCAGCCCTCAGAGGTATAAGGGCTTGGCTGAGGACAAACCAGTCTCAACTTCCTAACCAGTCTCAGAGTATCCAAGAACAGGCCAGTTTACCAAAGCCCTGAATATACTCTCTGGGAACTCAAAGTGCCCAAGAGGGATAAGGCTATAAGCTTGTGGGGTCTGGGGCCTTCTGCCTCTCTGTTGCCAACTCACAAAGTTCTGTTCTATTTTTTTTTCTTTTAGTTTCTGAAAGAATCAAAGTAATGCCAAGAACTTGCAGATGAAGAGGACAGTCTTAGACCTATAATTGGAATTAGCCACTTCTTGAACTGCAAAAGGAAGTTTCAACTCTTTCTCAGGATAAAAGTCAAAACAAGCCTGTGATAGTCCCTGGAATACTGAAGGTGTGTAAACAGGCCTCTGGCTTCCCCAGGTGAAGCGCAGGAGCACTGGTTATCAGAAGGAAGAGTTACTTCTTTGTTATTCAAACACACCCACAGGCATCCTCTTCAGCCTCCCTAATGAAAAACCTCAACAGATGGAGAGCCTGGGCTCGTGGGCCTGCTGGCTGAGAAGATCCCCTCCACTGGGACCAGCTAGGTGGTGCAGTGGCTAGTATAGGTAATCACTGTCTTTTAATAGTTCTTACAGATAGAAATTCAACAACTCTTGTTCAGCAGGGTGAGCAGCCTGTGAGGCCTGGGAAACCAATTTGGCGGATGTGTCTGTGATAGGGACTGGGCTTGAGGCTGCACCAAGGGTAGCATACTTGCTCTGAATGATCTTCCCCCCTCTCATGTGAAAACCTGTACAAAGAAATGATACAAATGGATGGTTAACTTAATGATTCCATTGGAGGTGGATATTTCCCTGTCAGGTCCTGGGATGAGGTTGAAGTCTAAAAACCAGAAGGCAGAGCGTATCTCCTTACCAGTGGCAGGACTACTCTTCAAGGCCTTTTCCTCAGTAGCTTCTGCAACCCATGGTTAGCCCTCCCCTCTAAGCTGGGTCCTGAGTTTTTCCTGGTTGCAAAGAAAGCTCTCCTTTTGCTTCAGGCTATTCCACCCTGCCTTAATTCATATTTGATTTTCTGTGCAGAACCACCGGGAATGCTAGGTGGACAGCCACCCCTCACCTATGGGTCTGGGCTTACTGCCCTGACCCCTATCTTCAGCTCTCAAGAGATCGCATAATCCCCCACCCACACCCCTTGACAGCCCCACACTCATCCCTCAAAGTGGTAGGTATTGGGGAAAAAGCAGAACTGACCAAAGACATGAGTTTAAGAGCAGTTTTCTCCCCTTAGGTAATCAAGGTAGATCTCCCAGAGACCAAAGCCCCACTGAGCAAGCCAGGCCCAACCTCTTCCCACCTCCTGGCCCCAGCCTGTGCAGCCTGCGATGGCCTCCTCCATGGCCTCCTCCGCTGCAGAACACAATGGCGCGCCTGCTCCGGGCTTCTGGCTGCTCTGGGCACCCTCAACGCAGCGTGGGGCCGGGAGGCCACAAGCGATTTCGAGGCTTTAGTGTGCTCCCCTTTGCCCCCAGAGCACTCGCCCTGGAGAGAGGCAGGAGTTAGGGTGTGGATCTGCTTCCCCTGCCAACTTCCCTCTGCAGGCACCGCTGCGGGTCCTCCCCAAGAAGAGAGGCCAGGGCCCAGGGCGCCATTGGCGGCCGGCTCCCCTCCCCCAGTCGTCTTTCTCTGCTTCTCCGAGACCCGGGAGGGAGGAGGCAGGCGCCTCTGCAGATAGAGCTTCTATTGTGACCTTCCCTCGCAGAGCGGGAACCCAGCCGAGTGTGTACCGCCGGCGGTGGCGGGGGAGGAGGCGACTGTGCGCAAACCTCGGCTGCGGAGGGGGCGGCACTGGGAAATAAAGGTTTGCAATCTGGGGCCCTTGGGTCCTTCAGAGGGCGTTTGGTTGTGTTTAGACTCGGGTGCTTCCTAACACTAATTGCAGGCTCAAGAAGAGCGGAATTTACGGTGAAGGCCAAGGCGGCTCGTGTATAATTTATGAAGTTTTAAATGGTTGTGCCGCGGGCGGGTGGCCGCGTGGGAGTGCGCCCTCCAGGACTCGCTACCCGCCCCCACCCGCGCCAGGAGCGACCGAGTGTGCCCATCACATGACTCATACCAGTGACAAGAACGGATTGAAGCCACTCTCAGAAGTCGCAGGAACCTCCAGAGGTGGGGGAAAAGCCGCAGATTCGGCCCTAGCCCGCCCTCCTACCCCCGCCCCCTGGAAAGGAGGGCCTTGGAGAGCTGCGGCTGCCTGGAGAGGGAGCCCCCAGCCCGGCACTTCCATGGAGCCTGAGTGTGAGAGGAAGCTGATGTCAGCCTGGCGAGACACCGTTTAAAGTCTAATCCATGAAACCCTAAGCCACAGATGACACTTGGGGCTTTGCAGACACCCGCAGACTCAGCAGATACTACTGCGGTAACACATTGCACTGGAAAACGCCTGGAGCCATGATGCATTATGTATTTTTATTATTATTTATGGTAGGAAGAGGAGATGAGGGAAAACCGGGCTGAATCTAAACAGCCTGACGATTCATCTGTTTAATATTTAGCCAGTTAAGAAAGGTGGCTGTAATCCCTGCAAGGCAACGAGATCTTTGATTCCCCTAATAGCTTAAAAAATAATTTCGTACAAGACAATTAGAAATTCCGCCCATGGATGCAAGTTTTATATAAAACAATGTTAAACCTTGAAAGTGGGTAAAATATGTCTTCAATTGAAGTCATTTATTCTGTCGATACACTTCTACAACATATATACTTTGAACCTGCTCAGATAAAGTGAAATTTAGCAAAAGAATATCCCCTCCCGCCCCTAATCTATCATGCCATTTTAAAAACAGCACAAAAGAACAAGGAAAGTAAATGTATTTTGAGCCATCCTTAGTGAAACAAACATCCAAATAGAAACAATTATTGTTCCACCAGAAGTTAAATTATTTCCACACAATAGGAATTTCACCTCTTGTCACCAGGGATGTAGTAGGAGTTGCATTATTTGTCAAACCAAATAGAGATGCGTGGGCTGACTTTGCTGAAATACAAAAGAATTGAAACTTACTTGAAGGCGTTTTCCAAGTGTCCCCTCCCATAGAAGTGAATGTAAATTGTCTGCTCCTAGCTAGAGCCACACTAATATTTACAAAACGATTATAAATCTTTGAAGACGTTTTTGCCCGTTTTGTACAAAGAAACAGAAGTAAACAGGGTGTTTACACGTGTTATGTTCCGGTAGTGAAACTTTTATTACTTCACATCATAGAGAACATTTGTTTTCTTTAGAAAGGAACTACCCACCACTACAAATGAAAAATTCGTGATAGCATTTCCTAGAGAAAAACTTAGGTGCCCGTCCCCAAATGATCATTTCTTTTTCTGCACCTTAGCTCTTCACATATGAATTCTTCTGTGTCTTTTCTTTGATTGTCAGTTTTCCTTCAAAGTTTTTTTAAATCACTTAAAAATGAAAAATGAGCTCTGGCCTCCCTAATGTGACAGTCGATTGTGTCTAGAGAGAGGGTAATAGAAATGGCAAGGCAGGTACTGCTTTGGCAAAGCCCTGTCCCAGTCATTCCACGCAGCACATTTCTAGGTTCGCACCCCCTCCTCCGATTTTAATAACTGGAATGTAAGCAAGTATCACCCCCAAAATCGATTGATGTACTAGGTTCCAAACAAATAAAATAATGTCTTTCAAGTGTTGGTCTTATTATCGGCCTTTCACGGGGTTTGTTCAAAAAGATAAAGGCAGAGTGATCCGTTTGTGAGTGTGTGTGATTAACACAGATAGACTTCCAACTGAGAAATTTTTTATTCTAAATATTTGTTCAAATAGTACCAGACAATTTGAAATCAATAAACTGTGTCAAGTGGCTAGGGCTGCGGCTGTTGAGAAATGAATAAGGTGTGTCGTGCCATGCCACCGGGCTGCTTGACTCTACGACCATGAAGGACAATTTGTGGTCTCAATCCTTTACATCAACTACAAACACCAGCCACGGTTACAACTGTTCAAAACTACTCTCAACTAGTTCAGACCAAGGGGACTAAAAAAAGGTGAAATGTGACCCCCAAGGCCTGGGAGTGCGTTCCTAAGCTCGGCTGGAGAATTCTACAAATATACATATAAATACATTAAGAGGAGGATAAATAATCAGGGAAACGAAATGAATCGCTTCAAATAATAAATACAGATTGTTTAGTCCGATGCAATCCTTTATGGGACGGGAAGGAGCATATAAATTAAGATCTCCGAAACTAAGCAAGATGCGGGCCAGGCCCAGGACTCTCCAACTCTAGTCCTTGTGCAGAGCGCACCGCCCATGGGTCTCAGACTTACCTTCGGGACACCATTACCAGACTGGAGCCCCTCGGTCCGCCGTACGCGGCACTGTCAGGCTTGCCGGGATCCCTGCGGCTGATTTATGACGAGTCACCCAAAGGAGGATGCGCTTGCAGGCGAGGCCGCATAGCCTCTGCCTCTGCCGCTGGCGGAGATCTGCGAAGCAGCGGCGAGGCCGGAGCCGGGGAGAGGGGTCCCCGAACTGCCCCGCGGGCCCCGCCCGCCACCCCACCACCAAAACAAAAGAGGTAATTACGCCACAAGTTCGGGCCCAACGGCGACCGCTACAGATGTGTCAGTTTGGGGGCCTCGGGTAGGCGTCCCTGAGACGAGTGGTGGGCCGAAAGATCTGTGTAGGTGGGATGAGGGTCGCACGGTCCATGGTGGTGGTTGCCAGGAATTTGCGCAGCGCAACTGTAGTCCACGCTGGCCGAAGACGGGTGTGAGAGGTGGCCCAGGTTGAAGACGGGCCCGGAGGCGGGCGCCATGGAGTCGACGAAGTTGCCACCCACGTACACCGGGCTGCCCTGCAAGTTGGCGCTGGCGAAGCCGCCGCCGTTGCTCGCCATGGGATGGGGCTCGAACTCGGGCGCCGCGTAGCGCTTCTGCTGTGGCAGGCAGCTGCTGAGCGGCGCCGTGTAGGCGGCCAGGCCGTACATATTGGGCTGCGATTTGGCGAAAGTTGGCGGCGAGGGTGCGTCGTAGGCCAGGCCGGGCACCGGTGGCAGCTGCCCGGAGTAGGCCACGTGGCCAGCGGCGCCGCCGAGCGGCGGACTGCGCTCAGGGGACTGGCCAGCCGGCGAGTGCAGGATGCCCTTGGCCTTCTGGTCCTTCTTGTACTTCATGCGCCTGTTTTGGAACCAGATCTTGATCTGGCGTTCAGTGAGATTCAGCAGGTTGGCCATCTCCACGCGGCGCGGCCGGCACAAGTAGCGGTTGAAGTGGAACTCCTTTTCCAACTCCACCAGCTGCGCACTCGTGTATGCAGTGCGCACTCGCTTGGATGCCGGGCCCGGCGGGCTCTTGTCCTCGCAGCTCTCTCCTGGGCAGGAAGGGAGAGAGAGGGGGCGCTGAGGGAGGGGGTAGAGACTCCCAGGAATAAAGAGGAGTGCTTCCCTAGCTCTACAAGCCGCCACCCTTCCCTAACCTCCGATCCTGGCTGGGTGGGAAAGAGGCATTCCAGAGGTCAGAGGGCAAGGGAAAACTGGCACCCGCTACCCCAGGGCTACACCTGAAACCTGCAGCTGCCTTCGGAAGTCCTATTCACTCTGTTCCCCCTTCCCCACACCTCAGCCCATCATCTCATCTCAAAAAGCCATGAAGGACTTTAATGGGAGATGAGGAGCAGCTGGTTATGCATCCCCTCTGTCAAAGAAGGGCCCGACTTCTCTTGGAACAGTCCTCCTCTTCTCTGCTGCTAAGGGGTGTGAGCAGCTCCTCTACCTTGCTTAGGGGCTGCCTTCTGGGCAATGCACCTCCCCAGCAAAGAATGAGGGTGGGGGATCTTAACACCTCACTCCAGCCCAGCTACATCCAAAAAATACTGCCAAGGCGTTTCCAGTGTCCCAAGGCCAGGCTGAAAGCATTTTGAGTATGGCAGTGCTGGTGCAGCAGAGTCAACACGGGCTTCCACCACCCCTGCCACCTCTCAGCTGCTTGTCCACTCCCTCCCTGGGAAGACAAATGGATTTCTCCCTGGAGGGAGGGCCTGAGCTTGAGCGGAGCAGGGAGGGGTAGGAGAAGGAGCATGCAGGCTGGAAGACACTTTCCCCCTAGAAGGAGCGGCCCCACCAGAGACCTGATAAGCCACATCCCAAGCCTCAAACTAGCCCTGGACCTGGAAGTATGTTCATATATCTGAAAATAAACTGCAGCAGAGAACACAAGGCCAAAAAAAAAAAAAAAATGTTAGGAACCAAGCAGTCTGAGCAGACAGAGGGAACCGGTGTCAGCTCCTGTGAGCCTGCCTTCTTCCACATGCCCTGGATGGACCTAGAGAAGACCTTCGCAACCCGAGGGTCTCCCCTTGCACAGAGAGAAAGCCCAGGCTGCTCCTGTTTCCCAGAACTTCCTCTCCACCTGGGACATGCACCTCCTTGTTAAGGATTTGCTGATCAGGTGAACTGGGCTGAGATGGGCAGGTAGTTTCACGGTTATCCCTGATAGGCCCTGGAGTCAGATTGGTTGGATTCAAATCCACCATCTTGCAGTTTTGTTAACTTGGGCAAGTTGCATATAATCTCTAGTAGTTTTCTGATCTATAAAATGAGGCTGTCTCGCATACCTACCTCACAGCGTTCTTTGAAAAATTAGATAGTGCTTGTAAATTACTTAGCATGATTCTTTTTTTTTTTTTTTTTTTTTTTTTTTTTGCGGCACCGGGGATTGAACTCACAACCTTGCGCCTGCCAGGGCAGGCGCTTAAGGCACTGAGCCAAACTCCCAGCCCTACTTAGCATGATTCTTCACACAGCACTCCTTGGACTTTGGTTCTATTAATTGATTCATGTGGTATGGGCTATATAATCACCTGTACTTGAGATACCTGTCTTCAAATTTTCTTCCTTTTCTTTCTTCCTTTTCCTTTTTTCTTTTTCTTATTTATTTATTTATTTATTTATCTATTTTTAAAGACAGAGTCTCACTATGTTGCCCAAGCTGGCTGGCCTTGAGCTTCTGGCCCAAGTATTCCTCCTACCTCAACCTCCCCAGTATACCACTGTGCCTAACTCTGTTCAATTTTTGAAAGGCTGTTGGGTTGAAGAAGGAGCTGAGTTATAACCAGCAGCCCAGAAAAGCAGATAATATGTCACTACAGTGAAAAACTTTCTATTAATAGACATGAGATCTGTTCATCAATGACACCAGCAGCCTGGAATAGAACTGAGCACCCTATTCCCACAAAGCTAAGATTCCAATCAAAGACAATAAAAAGGAAGGATATTTCTGCAAGAGTAGGAGTTTGGACATGTCTTCCAAGGTTGCTCTTAGGGCTCTGAGTCACTTGGTTCCTGGGTGATTGGGGCTTTGTGGGGCCAGTCCGTAGGAAACTCGGTCCAGGAGTGACCCCCCTCAGAGAGCTACCTGCAGTGGCACAGCTGTTCTTCTGCTTGGAGTTCTGTCGGGACTCTTTCATCCAAGGGAAGATCTGCTTGCTGATGGTGGCTGAGGAGTTGGAAGCATTGGGCCCACCCTTGGCCTTCTTGGCAGGCACTCCACCTCCAGGATTGGTGGGTGAGGATGGGGGCAGAGTGGGTGGTGGAGGAGGGGGCTGTGGTGGCTGCTGTTCTGAGTTCAGACCAGGAGGCTGGCTGCCACCACCCCCACCCTGGCTGTTCCCAGTGCCAGGTCTCATGCAACTGCCGTTGAGTTCAGCACCCTTGTGGGTTGGGGCTCGAAGAGGTGCAGAGCTCTGGATGGAGCAGGCAGAACCTGGGTAGTCAGTGTCCAGGGAGTTGGCAGCAGCAGGGGGTGGATAGGGCTGATGGGGAGTGCCATAGCCATAAGTGTCAGTGGCTTTGCTGTAGCTATAGCCTCCAAAGAGTCCTGGGTTTTCATAGTATGCAGCCTTCTGCATTGTGTGCTCAGGAAGTTCCAGGGTCTGCTGACCCTGCTCAAATAACATTGACTACCACTGTGTCCTTCACCACCACTTCCAGTGTCTGCTGAATCCCGAGAGAGCTGGGCCAGCCCCCAGGCTCCAGGTGACCTGCCAAGAAGAAAAGTGAGAGGCCCCAGAGGGACTGTCATTGGCAAGATCAGTCAATGTAGAAGGACTAGCCCAGGCTCTCTGCTTCCCCCCCCCCACCTCCTGGTGGGGAGAGATGCCTAAGGTTCTGGATCTGAGGTTCTAGGAAATTCAACTTATTTGAACCCTTGGAACAGTCAGAAGTAATTTCTCCTAAGCATAAGAAAACACCTTACCTTCTCTGTTGCTCAACTGTACCATATGGAAGGGTCTTTCTCCTACCCAGCCCCATCAATTTTCTTTCTCAAAATCATCAGTTTAGCTTTTGAACCTGCAGCAAAAAGCACTTATGGCCTTACACATTTTACCGGTTGATTCTTCCTCTGAATTGGGACCTTATTGCAACCAAGGACTGTCTTATTTATCTATGTATTCCTAACATCCATTATAGTGCCCTGCATGTAATAAATACTTTTTGAATGAATTAGTTAATGGATTAATTTTTCAGTAATCCTAGGGTTTTGGTTTGGTTTGGTGCTGAAAACAGAACTCAAGACTCTATGCGTGCTAATCAGATGCTCTTACTACTGAGCTGTACCCCTAGCCCAGAATCCCAGTGTTTTCACTGGCAAAGGAAAGCAATATAACACACTCAGAACTGCTAGAACTTCCAAAAAGAAAGTTTGTCCCCCACTTGGGTTCAAAATCACAGCATCTTTCATGAAGATCCAGATAGCCACTTTTGGAAGACAGAGTAAGAATCTGCCCAGTTAGTTCTGTGGGTCACCACTGTGAAATCCACAATGTAGAAAACTAGGAGATAAAAACCAAGGAGAGGACTTAAAGACCCCAGACTTATTTTGCTGCTAAAAATCTTTCTTCCTTCCATCTATATTTCTCTATAGCCTTTACTTTGTTCCCTTACTCTTTTAAAAGGTATGACACTGGAAATGGGTGAAGAGGTTTAAAGTTTGAAATTCATGAAGCATCAGTGAATGGACAATGCTTTACACTATAACTTTATCATTTTTACCCTGGATCTATTACATAAATACACATTATTGTTGACCTCTCTGGATCATGTAGTCTACCCCACCTCCCACCCAACTCAGCCAATGAGAGACTCTCTCTTGACATGATGAATAGACCTAGAATTAGAAGAAGCAGCTCAGAAAAATTCTACCCTTTTGTATCCTCTGATTCCTGATGGGAGTTCTTCTTGCCCTCCCTCCTTTTCTTCTTCTGAAAAGCTCCTAAGGAGTTAAAGTATAACCAGTACCATTCAATCACTTTTGTCCTTTTGATAAAGAAAACTCACAGGTCAGCTCCCTGGTCCTAATTCTTAATCTCATCTTTCAGGCAACTTTCCTTTCCATAATCTCTCCTAGTTTCCACTGTGGACAGCTTATGTGTTGACCACAGGTACCAAAATCATTTCTCTATGCACTCAGTTTTCTATCAATTTTCACCAAAGAGCCAAACCAATTTATAAAATTCTTTAAATTAGCTTTTGCTTGATAGTATTGTTGCCTGTTTTGTTTTAGAATGTAAATGAATATACCATTTATCTTGATGAGAGACTGGCCTTTCAAGGATACTATAATACTAAGATGCTATGTTGTACAAATTGTTTCAACTGATGTTCCCAAATGTGTACAACTAGGATCTCTACCTAACAGTGCCAGACCAATTCTTTCAATGAATTTTCTGTATCATTCTCTGACTGTTAAATTTATGGAGTATCAAATAGATAACTAAATTTTCATCACATGGCCAATATTTATATGTGTTTGCTCCCAGATCAAAGGACTGCCACTCTAGGTTACTTAAGTTGCAGTGGTCTTTTGGGATCCTGTTTCCAGCCCTAAGCCTCTGCATTTCTGAATGTTCACTACAAACACTAGAGCTTGCTGCTGCTTCTGTCACTCCATTGACAATTGTGGAAGCAAAACATCCCCCTCCTGCCTCCCAAGTTGATCAAGTTTATCTTGATGGGGGACCATTCACATTAAGAGATTCTTCACAAAATGAACAGGCTTATGGGACAGATGATTTCACACACACACACACAGTAGCATTTTCCTAGAGAAAGCTCTTTGCACCTCAAAAGTTGTACACATAGTGAGTGGTGTCCTGAGTAACTAGTCTGTTCTCCCGCCTGTTTGCATTGTCTTAAGGAATTTCCAGGCCTACTGAATGATGATCCACTATCTTACTATCCATTTCCCCACAAGCAAAGGCAGCAGCTGCATTTGTAGTCCACTAGCAAAGGCTTGGCAGATCCCCCAAAATACAGTGCCCCTAAGACACCCCCTCTCCTAAAAGCAAAACCTAAGAATATTATTACAAAACCTTTTTTAAGGGGCTTCTTTCCAGAAATCCCAACTCCTTGTGAACTCTGCTTGAACCTAAAAAAGCAGGAACGGGTCATAAATCACTTGGACAATGGTCAACTGTTCAGTGGCTCATCTTTTCGATCCCCCCAACCCGCTTTCTTTTCTCGCCCTTTGGTACCTTTGCTCAATTGGGCTCCAAGACCCAAATGCCTTGGGGTGAAGGCGAGCCCTTAGCGGGGGAGGGGCAGTCAAGGAGGGCTCAGCATCCCCCCACCTCCACCCTTCCCCTCCCCCTCCCGTCTTCGGTGGTCCTTTCCTCGGCCTCCTCCTCCTCTCCAACTCCTAGCCCAGGGAGCGGTACCCCGCAGCCACCTCGATCCCCTCCATGCCACCCCCTGCCCCTCTTGGAGAAGGGGCACCAAGTGGGTCTGGTTAGTCTTTTCTCCAAGTCCTCGGAAGTCCAAGTCAGCTCAGAGACCTAACTGCAGGCCCCGAAGAGGGGTCCAAACTGTCTCCAGCCGGAAGGGAGGAAGGAAGGAAGGAAGGAAGGAAGGAAGGAAGGAAGGAAGGAAGGAAGGAAGGAAGGGAGTGCTCGCAGCCACCACCACCGCCCGCTTCCGCGCTTCCCGGCGGCGCTGGCCAGCCGCGTCTCTGAGGCAGCGGAGCCCTGATACTTGCTCACTGCACTTAATTCTGCCCAGGATCAATACCTAATATGATACCGAATAAATAAAAGGCGCTCACAGCGGCCAGGGGACGGGGTTATTAAGCAGCTGGAGCTCTCACGGTGCATATCAATGCACCTGTCATTGTGGTTTGTAACAAAATTTATGACTGCGACCACGGCGGCAGTAAACGCTTCAGTAAGGAATGAAAAGAAAAACACTTCCCAAGGCCCGGCACTTTTCAGAAGTGGAAAGCAGGCTCTGCGTAGGAGGCAGCGCAGCAAAAGAATTCCCTACTCCGCACTTTTCCCACTCGCGCACCCCTTGAGCAGCGGGATTATATAGAGCCGGCGCCGGCCTCTGTGAGCAGCTCCGCTCCGCAGCGAATGCAGGATGGGACGCGCGCAGCCTTGCGGCCGAGGACCAAAGCCCCGCTGGCGCCCCGACCTCAAACTCCGGGAAGGCTCGAAGGAAGCGCAGAGGCCCGCGCAGCGCTTCTCCTCGCCCGCCGTGGCCGTGGGAAGGCTGGGGGGAGGGGGATGCTTTCAAAGGGAGGAGGCGACAATCGTCTGGCTGCGTCTAGAGCTGCAATTGTAGTAAATCGTGAACGGGTACAGTCAGTTTTGCAAGTTGAAAGAAAAGGGGGAGGTGGTTGAGTGCTGGTTGTATCATTTTCTCTCAAAAATGTCTAACGTTCCAGCTGGTCTCTGCTTTTCTCCCTGCTTTGCCTAAACCAGGGCCACAGAAGTCCACGGATGTCTTTGTGGCCGCCAAGAATCTCGCTGAACATAACGATTCTCCTCTCTCTGATGGCTTTGCTACTTCAGATTTTGGAAACTACTATTTTTCGGGTTTGCTTGTAAGAGTATTTATTTACATCTTGCCCAAGTTCCCCTTGTCTCTCTGCCTGAGCCTCTTCGCCCCTCTGGGAAACTCTGGATGTGCATTCTAAATCACTCTTATTTAACCCAGATAACTCAATACTGTAATACACCCTGCATTTAAAGCACTGGGCTCACCCCATTAAAGCACCATAAATTTGAAGGCCGATGATCGGTTATCATGTAACAGGCGGCAGTTCACACTGAGGTGATCCACTTCAAAGCTGCCCTTTGTTTTATGTCTTGATGTATGAATCCTGAGATGGCTACCTTGAGTTGCAGGAAAAATGGAAATGTACTGGAAATTATTTTTTCAAATCACCCCCACTCACCACAATTTTGTATGTGTATTTTCTTGAATTTTGTCTCTAACTCTTTTCATAGGCTCTTCGGTTTCTTTTGATTACTCTGTGGAGGTGGATCTGGAACAAAACGGAAAACTCAATAGCAGCTGGTTCTTTTCTTACAAACACACATCGAGAAGCCTTACCCCTTTTAAGGGTGTCCTAACCAATGTGACTATTGTATGTGGTGCCCACAGCCATTCCAGATGCTTTCTCCCCAGCAGAAAGAAGAATAGCTGGCTCCAGGGGGAGGAGGCTTTAACCACCAAAATCCTTGACAGGATGGAGGACAGCATGAATCTCAGCAAAGTGCCAGCCCTCTGGCCAGTGCGTGAGCCTAGAGGCCCAGAGATACAGGGCAAGTAAGCTGCTTACCTCCGACCCTCAACAAGCTCTGAAAGCTCCAGGTCCCAACCCCAGACTGTGCAGAATTGAGGTGGGAGAGAGCCTACAGTTTAGGGCAACCGGAAAGGAAAGGAAGGTAGGAGGATTCTAGACTCAAGAGGATGCTGGACGCTATTTCCTGGTTTGCACATTATTTCTTTATCTCAGATGGTTTCCTTGAGTTTATTCTGAGTAACCAGTCACCCTACTCTTGGCATGGGCTGGCCACTCCTGGGTAGGATTTGGTGACAAGCCGCCTAAGAAACAAGCATCCTTTCCACCTCCACCAGCAAACACAGACCAAGCTGTCCACCATTGCCGCTGCTCAGCAGGGGATGGCCCCTGGTCAGGTGGAAAGAGAGAGACACAGTCTCCCTCTTGCATCTGCCCTGTGCAATTTGTCGACTCAGTAGTTTGCAAACACTAAACTGCACCCGGCAAAGCCCCACACAAAGCGTTCCAGGCGCTTCTAAAGACAAGAGCTCGCAGCCATAAGCCTTTGAAGTGACCTTTGGCTCGCGCCGCAATAACTCACCCCTTAATGAACACCCAACGGAAACACCTCGGAGAGATTTCAGCCTGGTAGGGCTCCTAACTTCGGAACCCAGCCTCAGCTTCCCAGACGACCTGGGCCCAGGGGGGCTTGCTACTCGCCTGTTCTCCATCCCCCAGCCCACTCCCCAACCCTCAGCTGCTCGGCTGGGTTCAGCCCGAAGGGCAGCGCGACAGAGGCGCAAGGTAGCAGGACTCTTGAGTCTGCCGTCCCCGAAGCCGCTTAATATAATACATTCACGTGGGCAGACGTCAACTATCTCCACTTGATTTTTTTATTCATTTTTAGAAATGGGTTCTCTAGCAATGGGACTATCCCCTCAGAGGAAGAGCTAAATTGAGAGGCCACTTAGGGCCTCAATCCCCGATGCCTGTAGCTATATTTTGTTTCCAGCCGCAGAGGAACAGGGGTAAGTTTGTGTTTGGATGTTCTGGGGTGCACGGTGCGCTCTGAGCTTGGGCAGAGGAGGCTTGGGGAGGGGAAAAGAGAGAACTCCTAGTTGGCTAAAGTTATACTACCAGAAGAAACCCCCAGCACCTTCTCGTGCGCACGCCCTCCCATGCACACCCACCGCCCAGCACTGGCCCAACTTTGGCCTCTTGCATGTTCCAGTTCACAGGCTTAACCCAGGCGGCTCTGGTGTAATATTCTTTCCACAGCCAGAAACTGGGGGAGCAAGCTGGAGCCCTGTCTGGGAGCTGTCAACGAAGAGCTGGTTCCAGGCATCCCCGGGCCCCCTACCCCACCTCACCCCGGGAAAACTCTTTAGGATAGGGCCAGCTTGGAGCCTTGGTAGGGATTATTGAAATTTTCAGGGAAGTTATAAGTGAGTGCTCCACGGGGCCAAATGAAATGCTGCTCACAGTAATTGGATTCAGCTGACTAAGCTGGCAGGCACTCAGCTCCAAGGCAGTGAGCAAAGAAAAATGTCCACTGACTTTAAGTTCTGATGGAGCCAAGCTCAGGCGATTGACAAAACAACTTTACTGCTGTCCTTTGATGGCAAGGCCCCTGGAAATTAGCCCACCTCCCACTGGGGCCTGTCCCAACCTGGGTTAGGGAGTGCTCCTTGCTTTCTGAGGTCCATCTCTGTGGAAGTCCAGTCCTGTGCACCCCAGGAGCCTTCCGGGAGTGAAGCCTCTCTTACAGACTCATGGAGCCTCTCACTCTGGCCTTGGCAAGGAAAGACCCAGGATGGGTTGTCCTCTTCTCCCCCAGCCAGGAGCCAAGAGGAACAAGTAAACAAAAGGATAGGTGGGATGTGGGGACCAGTATATGATTTAGCTTTCATTCAGGGTTCTTTGGGTGAGAGTGATCCAGAAACAAACCTTTTTCTGCAAAACCTTTTTTTTTTAATTGCAGTAAGATCCAAGATTGGTGAGGATAAGTGTGGAAAAGTCTCCCAAACTCTTTAGAGTAGTCTAGGGGCTCTTTTGAATTTGGGGGGCATTGGTAGCATTTTAACTCCCAAGGAGAGCAATAACTAAGTCAACAGCAAGAGGTAAAGGCCGAGCGTGTGGAGCTGGCTCCTAGAACAATGCAAGGAGCTGGCTGGCCACCGAGTTTATTTTAAATACATATAAATCAGCACGCCTGTACCCAGTCCAGCAGCCCAAGACACAGAATTAATATGACACTTCATCTTACTTTGGCGGTGACAGTGTAAAAAAAAAAAGTTTCTTTTTATTCATTTCATTTTCAGCCCATTCACATAACTGCACATTTATCCTCAAAACACTAACTCCAGCCCCCAACCCCCTCACCGGACCCCCTCCTCAAACTGCCACCACCACCCGCAATCCTGCCTCTGGCCACCCTCTAAGCCTGGCAAGGTAGTGTCCCCCTAACCTTTTGGTAGGCGGGGAACGTCCCCACAAAGCACACCTCTTTACGATTAATCACAGTCCTCGATGTGTATGTAGAAGTGTATCTAAGTCTACGCGGGCTGCCTCCCCAATTGGCAATAATCAAGATCACAGATTATACAAAATAAATCATATTTAGTATCCCACTCAGGGCAACAAGCAGCCCGGTGCCCAAAGATTTCCATTTTGTCATGCAATTGCTTACCTGGATCCCAATTTATCATAAACCTGGTGTCCTCGGCCTCAGAGTGGGCGCCAGTGGGGGGCAGAGCTAGCCTTCCCCCTTTGTCTGCAGACAACACCGTCCCAACCCTGGTCTTGCGCGCTCGAAGACGCGGCCATATACCCGAGCACACGGAATTCCCGGTAGAACAGAACCAGGCTGAGGTTCAACTACCAATAAACGCAGGAGGAACGAGTTCGCAGTCCCCGAGCTGACTTCGCCTGCACTGCTCGCAGGTCGGTCCAACCGCCAGCCGGTCCGCTCCCAGGCCCACAGCGGCGGCCACTCGCGCCCCCACCCACTCCTGGGTTCCTGCCCAGCCCTCTCAGGCCCCCCAGAGCTCGGGGTTTGTTTTGCTTTCTCAACGTGATCCTTTCTGGATTTGGAGAGAGCCCCGGAAACCCCCTTAGAGTCGGGAAATACAGACGCTGCCTTCAAACGCGAGCATATTTGTTCACGTGACCCCGAGGGAAGATTGTACTGATTGAGGCTGAAACTTTCACGCCATCCAGCCCCGAGCGCAGCCAGGCCTGGGAGCCGGGAGGAGGGACGCGGGAGGTGTGGGACCCGGGCTCCCCCCCAGCGGCAAACACGGGTGGGTGCGGGACCGAAGGAAACCCTCCATCCTGCAAGCTGGGACCTCCGAAGCCACAGCTTGCAGCCTGGCCGCACCAAGTGGGATGTGGGCTTGAAGATTCCGCAACGACCTCTGACCCTGGTCAGCCTTCTGCCACACCGGTGGGAGCAGGGGTGGAAATTTTAGAGGCTGCCTCTTAGGGGCGCCTCCGGAGGGCTGTATACTGGCAGAAACATAGGGTTCCCCTAGATCCCTGGCGAACCGATACGCAGCATCCGTGTATGCCCCGGTGTAAAGCACCTTCTCTGTCGCCCGGGAGGATGCCCCGCGATTTCCATCCCCAACAAGACAGTTAAATTGTTACACCACACAGGCTCTGGGCTGCAGGTGGGAGCTACTGGCGCTCAGCGTTAGCGGGTCACCCCGGGAAAACCGCCACCACCACCACCACCACCACTCCTTAGGCCCTTGGCTCAGTCAGCCGGCTTAGCAGACAAGCCATGTTTCTGAGCCAGAAAAGGAGCTTAGCAGCTGGCCAGGGCCCCTTCCAAGCTCTTTCGAATCCCACCCAGGTCCTTCAAGGCTTGGAGCCTCCTAGGCACTGAGCTGCTGCCCTGGCAACCTGAGCATCTCCAGATCTGTGCAGTGCCAATGGATCCCACAGGCCCAGCGGCAACCTGGCCGCGGTTTCCCGCTTCCTGCGGCGCCTCCAGGAAGGCAAAGGGGCCTGCGGAATCAGTGCTGGCTGGGCTTACCTGGGAGACAAGGAAACTTCTATTTTAGAAACAGTAAATCAAAACAGGATCGCAAACACTATCCAAGTGGTTGGGTGGTATTCATGGTACTGATTCTGCATATGGAAAGAAGAGTAAAGTACAGCTGGGCCAAGGGCCAGTCTCTATCTCCTGGCTTATAGTGAGCTCCCACGGATCTCCACCAGCCCAGCCCACACCCCAGAATCCCACGCTAGGGAGGCTCTGCACTCCATCCCCGAAGTCAGGCTTCAGCACTAGCTCTGCTTCCTAGCGGCATGGGGCATGGAGGAAGCGGATGCCCTGTCGCTGGTTGCGAGGTAGTGCTGAAAAGCGGAGTGTTGGAAAGGGAATAAGGTCCTCCAAACCCCACTCCGAAAGTGTATGGAGGTCCTGGAGGGCCAGTTGCAGGCTTGAACTCCAGAGCTGTTGCCAGGTCCCTCCTTTTGTTCACTTGTCCAGACCAGGGCAGAGGCCCACCGGTGTCTCTCCTCACCGGACAATGGGTGCCCCCACTGCACCCTCAACCCGAAAGCCCTTCCCCCAAGCCTCCCGCAAGGTCCCAGCCTGTGGCCCGAGGCAAGTGTTAATCCCCAGTCAAAGAAGGGGGCTGCTTTGCGGGAATTTGTCTCCAGGAAAGGATCTAAGCCTTCTTCAATCGGAGCATATGTTCATAGAGCAATAAACCGGAAAGATTTACAGTCCTCACTCGGCCCCCAACAGCCTCACACCCTTTCAGGAATTACTTACGATGATTTATCACACCAACCGGGGCAATTGTCACACTGATAAAATAGCCCAGGCCACTGCCCGCCAAACCCGGGTTTTGGGAGGCTGTTGGCTACCACGCTGCCAGTGGGGCTGGGGAGACTTTTTGTGGGTTCTTCTCTTGGCCTACAAGGGATGTCCGGGTGGGTTGAAGTAGGTGGGGGTGGGAGGAGAGCCCGTTCTCATTGAGAAAAATGCAAGCAGCTCAGAGAAAGCGCCGGAATCTGCGCCTGAGTCACTTGCTAAGCACATAAACATTTGTCATCTTTGAATAATTGAATTAATGTGTTATTGTTTGAATGTATAATTCATAACGGAGGAAACTTTGTTTCTGTCCTGACGGAGAAATATACACACACACCAAAAAAAGAAATGAAAACACACAATCCCCAAACAACCCCCACAGCCAGCCAGCAGCTCCAGGAATATCATCCTCAAAGCCAATGGAGGTGACTCGCGGAGACACAGAGAAGGAGGCGAATACAGAGGCAGTCCTCGTCCTCCCAGGCACCTGGGTGGGAGCTGCAAGCAGAGAAGGTCTGCTTCTACCCCGAGCCCAGGTCCTCGGCCAGCTGCCGGGTGGGTGGGGCAGAAGCTGGGAGGCTTTCTGGACACTGAGTCTAGCAGTGCGGTAAAAGGAGCTGAAACAGAGCGATGAAGCCTGCAGTTGCCGGCCTTCCCCGCCAGACCCCTCTCCTGGAGGCTCCCCGCGCCCGAGGCGCTCCCCGATAGGGGTGGCAGGGGCAGTCTTCCTTTAGCTTTATTTTTAGATCTTCAAACAATAAAAATAAAAATAAAAAAAGGGGGGGAAAGAGGGAGACCCTCTTGGCTGGGGTGACAGAAGCAGCAGAGCTTGGGCGGGGAGGGAGGAGAGTGGGAGAAGCAACTCGGAAATCATTATCTGTTGGTTAAAACCTGCCTGGGGTAAAATTTCAACTCGATTTTATAGCCTTCTATTATGACGCAAGGAAAAAATTTACGACCCTCGCTTGAAAAGAGGGCCAGGGCCTTTTCTCGCCAGTTTAAGAATAGGCGGCAGATGCCGTGACAGCGACCATTGTTCCCGGTAGACACAGGCGACCGGGCAACCTCGGCCCGCGTGCGCCAGGCGTGTCCCCAGCCGGGCCGGTTTTTTACAACTCCTGTTGTCTAGGAGCGGGCTGCGCACACCGAGCCCCTCACCCCTCACCCCTGGCACCCCAGCCCCTCGCACCCCCTCTCATCCTCACGCACACACCCTCCCTCCCTTGCTCGCGCTCTCTCTCACACACACACTCGGTGGCTCTCAGTAATTTTTCATAAGTGCAAAGCTTTGCTGAACCAAAGGTCACCGGCCAAGCCACTAACAACTTCTCGCCCGGCGCGCGGTTCCAAATCAGGAAGCAAAGGGAACTATTCGTCAGCGACCCTGACAGCGAAGTTCATTAAGGATTTAAATCTGATGAAATAAAAGTCGCCAAAATATTTACCTGCCGGGCCGCGCTCCCCGTGCCCGCCGCCGGGGGCCGGGGTGGAGGCCGGGGCGCCGTGCGCGGCCCCCCTCGGCGGGCGGGCGGGCGAAATTCTCGGGATCCCTGCACTTTCCAAGTCGGAGAGAGCCCTTTGCGTGGCAGATTAATGACGACTCCTTGTTTCTTAAGGGACGTGCTGAATTAATTATTTCGCCAATCACGTGGTCGGGACTTGTAGAAATCTATTCTTATCATCTTCCTCGCACTTTGAAAATTCTCCGGGTTATGAAAGGCCCTCCTCCTCCCCCGGCTGCCGGCGAGCCCCGGCCGCCCAGCCCGGCGCGGGGGGCAGGGAGGGCTCCCCAACATGGCGGGCGGGCTGGCGGCGAGCGGGAAGCGCCGTCTGCCTCCTGCCGAGGGCCCGCGTCTCTCTACTGTACTCAGCGGGCTCGGCTGTGGACTCGCTTCCTCCTCATCCCTGCCCGCGACTCAATACACACCGCGGTATTGATGTATTGGTGGGCACAGGAGGAGCCATTAACCAGAAGACGGGCAGAGGACAATCATAAAATGTGTCTGAATATTTAAACTTCTGTCTACGCACTTATAAATACACATGTCCACGCGTCTGGAGCGAGCCCTTCCATATATTAAGGACACATGTCTGATTTTATGCATTCTACTCATTTCCTGTCTCGAGCAAACTCCCCCCGCCCTGCCGTCTATTTTGGGACTCCTGTCTTGGCCCCCTCTTCAAGGCTGAGGCCCAACATGCGAAAAACGCCCTGGAGATAAAAATAGTGCAGGGCACTTTTTATAGTGGGGAAGTGTTTTTTGTTGTCTGAGGGGCAGAGAGGTGCAGGAAAGGAGGGGGCAGGTGCTAGAGGCCCCTTTGCAGAGGAGCAGCACGGGAAAAGTGGGAGCGAGAGACTGGAGGCCAGCCAGGTCAGGTCAGAGCAGCCACCAGCCTGGCTCAGCTCGGCCCAGAACCGGCACTCTCCCCCAGTGTCGGGGGAGCGCGCAGGTCTCTCATACAACAAATCACCAAGACCTCCTCTGAGGGCTCTCGACTGACGGGGTCTAGGGTTGGACCGGAGCAGGCAGAAAGCCAATATACAGTCCCGTTAGCCCAAGCAGTTCTTTTTTTTCTCAACAAATAATGCCCACCCTCTGCTGCCTGAATCCAACCCCAGGTTTCCAAGTGCTCACAGAGTAGGGTAACCAAATTTGTGTGTGTGTGCATGTGTGAGTATGTGTGTGTGTGTGTGTGTGTGTTGTATGGGAGAGGAGGTGCTAATAGAAGTTCTAAGCCTTGCACGGGTTTAAACTTCACACCTTAGGCACCAAATAAATCGGTGGTGACTAATTTATTGTAAAAAATAACAAAGAATGTTTCTGTCAAGGCACCAAACAGGAGGGAGATTTTACTACACCTTTTTATTATTTCAAATATAGATCAATGAATTACATCAAAACTACAGGCAACAATTAGTATAAATAATACTTTAATCAGTGGCAGCAAAACATTGGTCAATTCTATTTTTAAAAAAGCATCTCATGTGAACAGATTCAATGGGGCTGACTGACAATGTCATCTCACAAAAGGCTGCAATGGACAAAGTGAGATGGGGTCTGAGGATCAATATCCTCAGCAAACACTTCATGCCCCCCCCCACAGCCAGCACCCCAACACAGGTTTAAAAAAAAAAAAAACAAGACATCACCAAGCAAACACTTCTGGCTCATATTTGGGAGAACAAACTGGAAACAAATATTAGCAAATGGGGACAGGACCTTTCCCACATCTAGCTTTCTGAAGAGCACATTCCCAGATGGAAACTCATTTCTGTCCCTGCCCTAGGTGGTTGGAGGGCCCTGCCCCTGGCCTGGCCCGATTTTGAGGGCCCAAATGGACACTAGGCTCCGGCTGGGACTTCAGAGTTGGGAGCTGCCTTCTGGGCCGGCCAGGCTCCATTAACATTTCAAAAGGCAATCCCTCAAAGCTGAGAAGGAGAGGTCAGACTTATAAACAAAGAAGTTGTTTCTCTGATTAAGTTACTTTCCAAAGTAGTGGGACTACCATTAGAGGAGGAACTGGGATTTTACTCTGGAAAACATGCCTCTCTCTTGGCTTTCCTTTGGGGAAGGAGTGAAGGCAGGTAAGTAGGGTGACATTTGATCTGAACCTGGGTGAGTAACCAGAACTTCTCATGAGAGAGAAAATCTATGTAATAATCTCTATAATATCTATGTAGTTAGATATTATAAAAATATACACTTTTCCCATCTCCCAAGTAGAAGCTGCAATATATGCAGATTTGGGTTTTAGGAAAAAATCTGAGCAACTTTCCAAGTTGCCTAAGGATAGAGACTCTTTTCAAATGCTAGCTACATCCAAAGACTTCTCTCCATGTTACAGAGGGGGGGAGAAAAGAAGAGAAGGGTAGTTAGAGTCCAAAAGGTTAAGGGTTTAGAGGTCAGTTCTCCCGGCTGAAATACAGCTAATCGAATAGAAAATTTGTCCTCTGGATGAACCTGATTCTGTAATTTAGCCGAACTTCAGTAAAATACCTTTTCAGCTTCTCAACGTGAGGGCGTCAGAAAAAAGACATCTTGACTATGTATGAACTCTGTGCTTTTTGTCATAGAAACAATGATGTGAATAATGCAGGAATATCCATCTTTAATATCCCGACGTGGCCATATTCAAGTATTGCCATGTGCAAGTCTGAGAGCCAGGCTCACCCCAAGGAGGAACAAAGAGCTGTCCCCAGGGTCTAATACAAAAGACCAAGGCTTGGAAGATACTTTAGAGAAGCGGAATTTCAGCCTAGGGACTCTAGTGAATACCTGCCCTTAGCTCTCAGGAGACACAGAACCAAAGAACATGCCTGCAGAGAAAGTCACTCCCCCTTCCACTTAAGAATATTTTTAAGGCTTATCATTGAAACCTTCTAAAGTGGTGTAAAGCACTGAAAAATAACCTTATTAGAGATCTCAGAATTAAGTTTTAAGCTTACCCTTTCTCCCTCCCCTCTTCTGTCACTTTTTAGTAACTGCAAACAGAGGTTTCTTTCTTGGAGCCTGAGGTTTTGGGCTTCAAACTTATGAAGACTTGTTTTGAGTGTATGAACTCTGTTGGTTCCCTTTTCTCCTTATCCTTAAGGGTCAGCATTTCACAAAAACAAGCTTTGAACTCTTCCCAGACATGGCATAAGGAAAATGACTAAAAACATCTCTCTTGTTGTTTGAGAGTGTTTTTAAACCACTATTCTAAAGGCAAAGAAGGAGGCCTGAAAACTTTAATACTTTCACAATTTCTGCTTCTAATTAATGGTTTGAGAAAAACTTCCTTAGGTATTTTTTTCAAATTGAAACTTCAAGAGGGGGAACAAAAAACTGCCAACTTTTGTGAACTTTTAGATTCAATTGGTTTCTTTTTAAAAACAGGATTTCTTTACCTACCCACCTTCGCCCCATGGCACAGCTTCTCTCTATATAAGGATACACTAATTCCTACAAAATACTTCTATGTGGGGTATTTGGGACATTTGGAATTCAGTTGGACAGAAAACTCAGTCATTATCTGACAACCCAGAGCATAGACATTTTGTTTTCTTTCCCCAGAAGGAAAATCTTGGACCATTTGTTTCTTTTTTGCCCTTTCCTTTAATCACCCAGAACTGGTTGTAAGCACAGTGTTGGAAAAATCACATGCGGAATTATATTTTCAAGAACTCAACTTTGAGTGGATCCTTCCCTTTCCTCTAAAAGGGTTAAAGGCCCCCTACACATATTTCTTGGGAATCAGGAGGGGGTGGAGTTCAAAATGCAGGTTACAGCCAGAAGTAAGTCTACATATCTGATTCAGTTCCCTGAAGCTCAGCCCCTTCCACCATCTTAAGATTTTTGGTATGAAGGTGTCAGGTACTTCTGCACCCAATCCCCCAACAAATAAATATTCAAGCAAATATAATCTAAACATAAAATAACCCGTTTTCATTTCCTTCTTAAACTTATTTCTTTGGGCATGGGGCCACTGTGAGCAAAACTTTTTTTTTCATAAATTACACTGAAAATTATATAGACAACCCAGAAATTCAGAAACCTTGGCCCAGGTCTCCAGCTCACATGGAGTACCTATCACAGAGGGGGCCAACCTTCTGCCCTAACTCCCCCACATTACCAAACCACAAAACTCCCTGGAGGGGTGGAGTGGGGGGGAATGTCCAAACCCACGCTGGGATAAAGCATCCAACCTTCATTTGCAAATTCAAAATCCAACAGCAGAGATTTTCATGAGTTTAATGACTCGCCACAGTTTTATGTTCTCAGTAGCTTCTGCCATATGATAATATACTTAGAGAGAGAATCCCGCCCACCCCTCCCACCCCCATCTCCACTCTAGGGAGGGGGCTGCCATAGGGCAGGATGCTAACCTAGTCCGAAGTCGGCCTGCAGGTCCCAGGTCCACCCCACAGTACCTTAGAGCCCAGCGAGGTCACAGCAGGCCCGGCCTGCCCCCGCAACTTCGGCTTAGCCTGGAGCGCAGGGAGGGATGGGCCCAGGGTCCCCACTTCTATAAGGTCGTCAGGTCCATGTGGTGGTCCTTGGTCATGGGCTGCAAATGCTGGCCAGGGGCAGCTGAAGAGGAGCAGGAGGAGGAGGAAGATGATGATGATGACCTGCCTTTAGTATTGGGCAGCTTGTGGTCTTTTTTCCACTTCATCCTCCGGTTCTGGAACCAGATCTTGATCTGGCGCTCAGACAGACACAGGGTGTGAGCGATTTCAATCCGACGGCGCCGCGTCAGATACCTGTTAAAATGAAATTCCTTTTCCAGTTCTAGGACTTGCTGCCGAGTGTAGGCCGTCCGGGAACGCTTGGGCTCCCCGCCGGTGTAGTTGGGGTTCACTGCGAGACAAAACAGATGGCACAGCCAGGTCAGCACCCAGCCACTAGGCCCCTCGCCTCTGCTGCTCACTTCCTGGCGCGCCCCAAGAAGGCCCGCGCCTCCCAAGCTCGCTGGCTTCCCCCCTCCCACCCACTGCCCGGCGCACACCCTCACTCCCACCCACCCCTCACCCCCACTCTCTCTCCCAGGCTCGCAGTCCGGGATCCCCAAATGTGCTCCCTTCCCCCTGGCCTACCCGGAGTTCCGCAGTCCCGAAGCATTTTGGAAATGCCCTTCTCCGCGTTCCCTCGGCACTGCAAATGGTGTCCTCCCCCCACCCCACCCCCATCCCCACCCCCTTTTGCGCCCACAGCCAAGCAGCCAGCCACATGGTCCCGGCCTGCTCCCTCAGCTATAAAAATTTATGGGGAGAGTAATTGGAGCGCCCAAGGAAGCTCTAGTGCCCCCACCCTCTCGCATCCCCCCTCCCAGGGGCCCTGGGCAGCCGGCTGGAGGTGGGCGCCCAGAGGAGGCTGGAGCAGCTCCTTACCCGAGTTCACGTGCACCTTCTTCATCCAGGGATAGACCACGGCCGGCTGCTTGAGCGCTGTCCCGGGGGGCGGCTGCTTGGGGCCGCCGGGCTGGCTGCAGGCCCGGGCGCCTGGCAGGGGCGCAGGCGGGGGCGCCGAGCACGGCTCTCCCGGGGTGCCGTAGTGTCCACCCGGGCCGCTCGCCTCCTGTCCGGGCCCCCGTGCGGGCAGTGCTGCGCCGGGCCCGGGCCCGCCGCCTCCGAAAGGCTGCTCCCCGAAGTCGGGCCGCGGGTAGAGCCCCGGGGGCTGGAAGTCCGAGCCCTGTGCGCCGCCGCCGTAGTAGTCGGCGCCCTGCTCGCCTAGGTATCCGCCCTGCAAGTATTCCTCGCACGGAGGAAACTTGGGGTCCACATACTTAGAGTTCACCATATACGAACTCATGGCCATTAATTTCAGAAGGTAGAAAATACTAATTTTTCTCGTGTTGTCTTTTTTTCTCCTTCCATAGGGCCCTCCTACTTGCTGTCAACTGAATAAAGTTGGGCGGCCATGTGACCAGGGCAGCCAATGGGGAGGGAGGGAGTTTATCACCGGCTTGGTGAGCATCTCATAATTTTTACAAATTTAACTAAATAACATACATGTAATCAAGTGACTTGCCGTGCCACATTTGAGGGCCCCTCCCGATGTTAATGTAGTTCCAATCTCCATCACCCCTATTTTAGGCAGGTAAGCTCATCTTTTGTCTCCACTGACTTTTGCTAACCTCTCCTGCCCTCTCCACTCACCTCGATGAAAGCACCCCCTCAAAGTGGGCACAGTACAAGGGAGAATGCATTCTTTTATTGGGTGCAAGGCGTCAAAAGGTGGGTGGATGAGGTAGCCTCTGAGTTGGGCACTATGCAGGCCCAGTGGCCAGAGTAGGGACTCTGCCATACAAAGACTGAGAACGGCTTTGTCCTCATCAGGGTCACCCAAAAGTTACCAGAATCTGGCGGGCCTGAATTAAGTTAGGCAATAAGTAACCACCCTGCTTTTCTTACAGGTGCCCAGGCCAGGGTGTTGCTAGTCAAACTGGGCCTTGCTGATGTGGCAGCAACCATGGATGCCCAGGTTCTTGCAGCTGAGAGTTTGGCCCAGAAGGTGATGAGGAGACTGTTGCCCTCACCTAAATGCCCCCCAAAGGTGCCTACCGGCCTTTTTTCTCAGCTTGCTTCCCCTGCCCCCACAAGGTCCCCAAAACCCAGTTAGTCACCGTTTGGGTATATTTATATCTCATACTCTGGGAAGGGCAGAGCTGAGCTGGAACTAGCAGGTCATTTGCTTCACTCCCCAGCACCCCCAAACGTAACCCTTTTGACCCAGTGTTCATGCAACCGGTTAGGGTTTCTTTTTGCTGCAGCAGCAGAACCCACTGAAGCCGTTATTTAAAGGTGAGGAGCTTCCTTAGGAAAAAGCTGCACGATGTCACCAGAGACAGTCGATCTTCCTGGAACAGAAAGAGGTGGCTGACCCACACCGGAGTCTCCACCTCCATCTCTTGCTATTTCCGAGAAATGTGAAGTTTTTGCATCGACCATATATTCCCCTAGAATCGAATCTGTGACTATGTGGATACCACACAAATTCGGTTCTACAGGGTATATATAGACAACGTTACAACCTTCGGGTCCTACCCGAGGCAGACACTCAGATCGCTGCCAGCCCTGGTCTCTTCCTCAGAACCACCACCAGCCCGATGATGCAGCCACCCACGATTTCAGGGACAGTTCAGGTAGTCTGACAAGCTTGGTGACAATTTGCAGCCATGAGTTCCCTCATTCTTTCCCAAGGCTGGGGTTACCGAGCAGCTGAGCAGCAGCCAGGACATTCTTTAAAAAGAAAAGAAGAAGAAGAAAAAATAATCCACCCTAGAGATGGCGGCTTTATTATTCCCCTCTCAGGATCCAAAAACCCTCCCCCGCTTATCAAGTGGTATTTTCCAAAAAGAAGCAAATGCCCTCATCGGCAGAAGAAAAAGAGGCAAGAGGGAAATATCCTTTGCCTATTTTTTTTCTCCATTGCCTGACCAAGCCAGGTTGGTGGCCAAGCTAGTTCTCCAAGAAGTCATGCATTTACCTTCCTGGGCCCTCAGCCCTGCTGGCCTCTCCGTGTCCCCGTGGCTTCTACTGCAGACCCTGAGGCAGGCGCTGCTCCCAGGCACCAAGCTGCCCTGGTCTGAGACAGGCACACTAATGGTGAAGGGCAGGGCTTGGGGTCATTCGAAATCATTTACAAACATATCACAAAGTTTCATTATTTTTGCTTTGCCGACAGCAGCACACAAGAGTACAAAAGTTCACCAATTTTGCCCGCCCCAGCGCCTCTGTCCCGTCCAAGGCTTGCCCCTTAGTTCAGGGTATCCAGGGCGGAGCTGCGCTCAGGAACCAGACAGATTTCAGGAACGGAGGAATACCCTGGCTCGAGTGGGGCTTTTGGATGCCTGATAGTAGGCCACAGATGTCAAATTTTTAAAACATTGTTTTGATTCCCCTGTCTCCCCATAATTCAAAAACCAGTATCAAACGAGGCCTGAGTCTGTTGGGGGCGGGACAGGAAGGCTCCCCCCATCAAACCTGCAAAATTGGCCACTGGCTTCTCTTCAAGGTACCCACATGTTCCCCTCAATCCTTTGATTCCAGTGATTTAACCATTTGCAGGGATTTGGAGGATGCCAATTCTAACAAGGGCTCTAAAGCTAGCTAATCTCTTCCTCCCAGGACAGTCCTCCTAGTTTCCCCAAATGGCAAGTGTTTTCTCCCACCCACCTTTCTGGGGACACTGGGCCTACCTAGACTTTATCCATACAAATTGGGGGACCTGCTGGGCTAGGTGGGGACCCAGGCGAGTGTACACATTTTCATATTTGTTAGACGCTGTGACCCGCATTTCACCTTATTGCTCGACTTGTTCAGACAGGTCAAAGCCAACGAGTTATTGATGAACAAAAGCGTTAAATATTCACCTCCCTCTCAACTGCCCATACCAATGCTTTTGATCTCTCAAGCTTTTTGTGCTGTGTTCAGTTACAAGGCGCCAAATGTGAGTTTGCAAGCAAGCAGCCTCGGCAAAGATAAGCACTGAGTCAAGGCAGCAGGAAAAGGGGTGGGGTGGGGGGCTGCAGACCAGGGGGTTGGGGGAAACCAGATTTTCAGCCTGGAGCCCAGTGCCTGGTTCAATGGAGCCAGCCTGGTTCATAAAGGGGAACTATGTGCTGGGCGGATCTCAACTTCTATCGGTGAGCACAGTCCCCAGAGGGTCCACTAGGCTACCCAGCCCAGCAGGGCAAAGAAACCTGGCCCTGAGCCTAATCCTAGGATCTCCTGCATGATGAGAGGTTGTCTCAGAAGACAGGGAGGATGCCTGCTTCCTGCAGCCCTGTGTGACCCATCTTCCTTTAAAATAAAATCATCTCCGTTTTGCAGGGAGAGAGGGACCATTTGATTTGTTTTGTTTTGTTTTGGTTTGGTTTTTTTGTTTTGTTTTGTTTTTTCTTGATTCTCCCACCGCAGCTACCACCCTAATGAGATGGTCCTCCTGGAGACTCACAGGGCTTTCTCAGAAATGTACCTGTCTTCGGGAAGTACAGGCAACTCAGAAAAATCCAAACTTTGAAGCCAAGGAATCCAAGAGTCCCCACCCCACTCCACCCCTCTGTGCTTCCTTATGGCATCAGAAACTCTGACGCAGAAATTCTTGAATTGCACTCACGGAGAAGGAGAGGTGAATGAGAAGAGCAGAACTGTGTCCCCTCTGCTCAGCCAGGTCCCAAACCCAGGGTCCAAACCACGGAAGCTGGGGCAAGGGAGAGGCGAGGGAGGGATGACCTGCAGCTCCGACTTCGAAGCCCCTCCAGGAAAACGGGCCAACCAACCCAGCTGAGGCCATTGAGGGTTAACTTTTTGTTTTTAATAAATGTTAAAAGAAAAAAAAAACACAGAAGGTTGAACTAAACTGGGCCAGGTTAAACTGGGTTGGGTTACAGAGGGGGTCGCGTTGCCCGGGTTTTACTGTGTGGGTTCAGGCGGGATGCGACGCTCCCTGAATGAGCTAATGAGCTGCAAGCTCGTCACCGACGCCAGCGCTCCAGCTCCAGGGTCTGGGGAGGCCGGACAGAGAGGACAAGGGCGAAACACCGCCTCGTTGCTTTAGGCAGGTGACTGTGAACTAGGCCCCAGAAAAGCTGCCTAGGAGTTCAACTTTGAGCCTCTATCTCCCCCCGAGGGCCGCTGGCCAGGCCCCAGAGGCAAAGCCGCTGTTCACCGCGCAGCCCTCGCCCACCACCTCCCGGGAGGAGAACCGCCTCTCTATTCGCTATTCTATTCGGAAGAAACGGGAAGGTACTTACAGCGGTGCTCTCTCGGTCCCGAACCTGTTGCAATAAAAAAGGAGGTCACTTACATTTAACAGGATAATAAAGCAGAAATAGATGACACAGAAAAATGTCAAAGCCCAGACACCCCGACCTCCCTGCTCTGGGCGCCTGCCTCCCAGGGAACTGTGCAGTTCTCCATGGACTGCAGCTCCTCAGGGCAAACCCACAACATGAGAGAGTTCGGTGCCCATCTCCTCCTCCACCTCCACACCTCGCACTCTTAGGTAAAACCCTCCTGGTGGTTTGGTGTGTCTCTGATCGCCTGTAATGGGGTTTTCCCAGTGAGAAACAGGAAAAGGAAAATGGGCTTTTGTGTGTTGCCTTCTGCACAACCGGTTGGGTGGGTGCAGGTCCACTGGGATGGGGGTAGCTGGTCCATCTGTCCCCTTCCCCAGATCCCCTGTCCAGCTCTGGGAGTGATTTAGCTTCCTTTCCCTGGTTTCAGACTGGATTTAAATTCCTCAGCCCCTATCAGTGACCCCCAAAACTGGCCTTCTCCTCTTCCCAAAAGAAAGATAAGGCATGGCTGGAACTTGCTTTCCACTTCTCCAATTCAAAACAAAGACCAATTTCCAGGGGTAAATGAGGACCCAAATGATAACTAAGGAGGAGGAAAATCAATAGGTTTAAGGGTAAATGACAATGCTTTAGACCGTTAGCTAGCTCTAGGGGTATGACATCAATTTTCCAGCACTGCTGCAGGAGCACACACACACCAATCTTACAAACTAGTTGTCCTCCCAGGGGTGAGTATCCAGCTTTAAGTTTTTGGTCTTCTCCAGTTTTATTGTAGGATAGCAATCTTTCTGAGACATCTCACGGTCAAAGCCATCTCCACACTCATCTTCCCCCAACCCCACTGTTTTATTCTACTTCTGAAGCGATGCTCTACAACACAGAGGGGAGAGAGAGTTCTTGTGAGATGGAAGCCCCCCATTCCTAACTCTCCAGGTCCAGAACAGAGGGGAAGGAAAACCAGGATTCCCATTCTAGGTATTAATTTAGGTTCAGGCTAAAATTGGAATTAACTTCAATGGTACTTTCCCAAGAAGAAAAGTCAAGGCAGAGAAAATCCCCACCTCTGGAGTTGTTCAAGAAAATGTATTAAGCGACTTACTGGTTTTCTTTCCTAGTGGGCAGGGGAGCTGGGAGTAGGACTGTCTCCTTCTGAGCCGGGCGCTGGCTGGAGCCTCTCCCTTTCCTATTGCTGCTCCAGGATCCAAGCATCTGCACTTGTATGCTCTTAACCTAATTTATGGTGGGAATTATATTTTGGCTTGTCAACTCTCAAGCCATAAAACAAAGTTTATTGGAATCACGTGCTCGTAAATAGCCACTCAGGTCTCATCTCTGCAGAACCATAAATAACCTTTGGCTTTAAACTTTTATTCACTAAATAAAGGTTCACTGCAACTGTTCCCTCAGATTTAAGTAGTTCCAAATATCCAGTATGCAAGGGAGGTCATATTCATATCAATACCCCAGGCTTTTCAAATAGCATCTTTTCAGAGAAGCCTGCTTAAATTGGGAGATAGTGCTATTTGGAAAAGGCTGGTTGGTGGGCATGTCTTATGATTCTTTGGCTGCATTCGCTGTGAGTACCATCAACTTTATTTCAATCGTTTTCTAGCTTTAGATGTGATATGGAAAAAAGTCCAAAGCCACTTCTTGTGTAGGCAAGAAGTTGGGAATTATTTGAGGTTTTATGCAAGTTTCTATAAAGAAAGAGTGGTTAGGGAGAGGCTGGGTGGGCTTGGGGGATGGGGTGGCAGTTGGAATTAACAGTTGGCTTCCTCTGTATTGTTGTGGATGGGCTCTGTGAAAGTTGAAGGTAGCCACATGACTAGAGGTTTCTATAATTTGCTTAGATCTGAAAAAGACGTCTTTGCAAGTGACCAAACTGCTTAAAACAGCAAGACTTAGGGATTGGTGAAGTGAGAATAGCCCCATCGGAATCTCTGGCAACTGAAGCTCTAAAGAAGGTTATAAAACAATAAAACAGAGCTGGTGTGAAGGGGACAGGGTGTGAGGAGTCAAATGAGGCTCTCAAGGAACCCAAACCCAGGAAGTCAGATGCTACCTCTCCCACCATGCCTCAACTACAGAGTTCAGGGCTTCCAAGTCCCTGAGTGTCCAAATCCCGGCAGAGTCCCCAGGTGAGCTCCCTTGTCACTGCTACCCCCACCATGGGAGGGCCCAAGAGAGGAGAAAAGAGCGTGTGCCAGGGGCTGCTGAGACAGGCAGGGAAGAGCACTTGGGCCCAGGGCTGCTCAACAGGAAAATGTGCTTCACGGAGGAGAGTGTGGTGGGGGTGGGGAAGATGCTCCCAGCTCCACTGAGAAGCAGAAATAAAAAGAGAATTCACCTCCCAGAACATTTCAGTGGTCCACCAGAGTTGCCACCAAACAGTGTGAAGACCTGATTTTTACTATTGTGAAATAATGAATTTTCTGTGCAGATCTGTAGAGTACACACACACACACACACACACACGTGATTTCTAAATCAAATTCAATTGCAACCGGTCCATCAGAAAATCCCCTCCAGCCTGTAAAAGAGGTCCCTCTGTACAAAAATCTCTGCCTCCTAATTTCCACTCCATCCCACATACATTTCCAAGCTGAATTTGACCTTTATTAGCTAGAAAACAGAAGGCTGTTAGCCTAGACCTTAAGACATCCTTTCCCCCTCATTTTTATTCCATTAGCCAGGTAGGAGGATTTTCTTTTTTTATAGTTGGTGGTGTTTGTTATTAAAATAATGGACAAAGATAACTTCAAAATGTTTTCTGATGGTTAGAACTAGGTGAGTTTTTAATTTAAACCTTATTAATCAATTGTGGAAAAAATCAAAATTGAAAGAGTTGTAAAAAGTTTATTTTTCTTCAAATTAATAAGTTAGTCAAAGGATATATGATTTTTCTAGGCAATGGTGATGAGCTTTTTATGGGACTGAGGTAAGTAAGGAAAAGACACATCAGAGGAGGAACAGTGGCTGGCCTAAGGGCAGCTCAGTAGGTATTTTTGGATGAATGGAGATGAAGGAGGGTGCTTGAGATTTGCCTGCAAGTCACTGTAGGAGGTGACATTATGCAGCCTACTCTGTATTATTTAGACAAGAAAGAAAAGTAGCTATGAGTAAGGAGGAAAGGAAGGAGCACTTTAAAAATGGACATCTTCAATTCGTCTCTGGTTTCAGGACACCCAGGAAAAAATATCAAAGAGCAAATGTTCACCTTCCTACAACTGTCCTTTGTCTCCACCCCCGTCAATGTTCTTGGCTTCTGTGGATAAAAGTGAGAGTGGCAATGGGGACTAGAAGCTTGGCACCAGTGGTCAGAGCACAATGAGCATGCTGCAGTGTGTTTGGGTTTCCAGGGTTTTCCATGGTCTCATGGAAAGTGACAGGAGAGGGCTGGGGGCAGGAGAGAGTCTGAGCCTTCTTAAACACCTATAATGAATCAGTTGCAGGGTATAGCAGGATTCTGGGTGCTGACCCTCCCCATTTGGTTAAAGTCAGTACCTGACATTTCTGCCTAGTGAGCTCCCAAAAGACAGGATGCTTTGTAGGGCTCCTCCAACCTAGAAGCCACAGCTGCTCCCAGGAAGCAGAGAGGGAATGAGTTCCACCAGGCAGCAACTCTCCTCTCCATGTGACAGAGGTCAGCCCTCGGCCCACCCTAATGAGCCCTGTGATTTGGATCCAGAAAAGAATACCTAGATTTTGTTTTTTTTTTCCCCCAGTACTGAGGATTGAACCCAGGAGGCCTTTGTACTGAACTACATCTTCCAGCACTTTTATTTTTTTGAGACAAAATCTTGCTAAATTGCCCCAGATGAGTTCAAATTTGTGTTCCTCTGCTTTAGCCTCTCAGAGTCCTAGGAGTACAGGCATGTGCCACCACACCTGGTTGATACTGACTATTAAATGTCCTCTAGCTTTTTCTCTTACTTATTTGGTTTCAAGACCTTTATCTTTTATTTATTTTCTTTTATTTATTTATATTTATTGGCTATATAGATTAGTGGGCTTCATTTTGGTAGATATATACATGCTCATAACATATTTTAATCATTTCTGTCCTCCATCACCCCTTTTGCCATGCCTTCCCCTCTTAGTTTCACGTCTTTTTGGCAGAATTCAATATACATAATGTATTCTCCTGATACCCACTGTCTCTTCTCTTAGAATGTTTATACAACCAGAAGGGATAGATGTGGATGGGGATTTGCCTGAACTTCCTGGCCAAAGGCAGATGGAGTAAGAGCCCCCAGTTCTGGTACTTGGACACCAGACTGGAGTTAGAGCTAGAGAAGTACTGAGCAGGTGAGCAAGTGAGCAAGGAACTGTAAGCAGGACAGAAAGTGCAGATTCCTGTTGGAATTGAAGGCAAAACACTTCTCTCTTCTCCCCAACACACTCACTCACTGGCTGTCTAGTCTGGAATTCTCTGGGTAAAAGAGGTGATCTCAGATAAAAAGGCCAATGGCAGGATATGAAATGCCCTCCTGCCCCCACCCCAGCATTGAGACAGGATGTTTGACTCAATCAGGGCTACGGGCTAGAAAGTTTCCAGTGGTCTGGAGCAAGGCAGCAGCTAAGGTAGCCACGTAAGTTCTAGGACTAGGGTTAGATGGCACAGGAGTTTGGGGTTGGGGATCAGGGGAGAGGTCCAGTGCCACGCCCTAGCCTATAGGCCGAACTCTGCCTAACACAGCTGCTAGCCAAACAGACTATGCATTTTCAGAGAAAATCTGATTCATATGAACTCCTAGTTAAATCTAGAGAAGCATCTTGGCCAAGGGCTGTGGAGGCTCTGGTGGAAAAGGTAAATAGGCAGATGTCACGGAAGCCAGAGCTAAGAGGTAAAAACCTGGTTGCAAGAGGTATGTCCTGAAGTATATTTACACAACTCTCCATAAAAGATGTAGAGTTTTATAGCCGGGCGTGGTGGTGCACGCCTGTAATCCCAGCACTCGGGAGGCTGAGGTAGGAGGAGCGTTGTGAGTTCGAGGCCAGCTTGGGCTACAATGCGAGCTCAAGGCCGGCCTGAGCTACACAGTGCGACCCTGCCTCAAAAAACCAGGGCTGGGAGTTTGGCTCAGTGACTTAAGCGCCTGTCTGGCAGGCGCAAGGTTGTGAGTTCAACCTCCGGTGCCGCAAAAAAAAAAAAAAAAAAGATGTAGAGTTTGAAGAGATTTTGAGGAGCAAGATGTCTCCAACATATTCCCTGGCATCACTCCAGCACAAGCAGATTAAAGGTTGGGGAGGTGGAGCTCCCTAACTTTCTCTGCTGTTGCCCATTGGCCTTTCGCTTCTCACCTCACCTTAGATTTCACGAGGCTGAAGATGATCCTTGCCCTGGGGCAGTAGAAGAACAAGAGGAACAACCATCCTGGAGGTGTGACTGATATGACGGGGGTGATGAGGAAGGTGACTGCAGGAGAAGGACAGTAGGGCCTGCTCTCAGGGAAGACCTGCAGTCTTCTGCAAGAGTTAAAGACCAGCCTGTGTGAGTATGAGGCCTCCCACCAAGGAGCCAGGGGTGCTTTCCTCCTTCAGGTGGCCTGGATGTATCAGGTACTAGATACTGAGACCCAACAGCAATGAGGCCCACCACAGCAAAAGGATAGGTCTCAGAACTATGTCCTCCTGGGTCCAGTACTTCCTGTGTGACCAAGCCTCTTCTGCTCACTGTAGAATTCAAGGATTTGATGAGTGATCCAGGTCTCTTTTGGCTGTAAAAGTCTAGGCCTGATTGCTAAGCATAAAAGGTGTAGTAATAAGGAACATGTACTGAGTTCTTATGTCTCAAAACACCATTTTAAATACGCAATGAACGAGTTAGTGTATGTAAAGTAAATAGTGCCTGACACATAGTGTTTGCAATTGAAAATCCTCAGAGCAATCTGGGAAGGTATTCATCCCTACTTTTCACAGGCCTAGGGAGTTTGCTCCATTTGCCTAAGGTCACACAACAGGAAGTGGTAGCACATAGATTTGAACCTAAGGCAGTGTGAACACAGACCCTGTTCTCCTTGAGATGGGGCGGGGTAGAGAAAGAGAGAGAGTAAGAAAAAGTAAAAGAAAATAATCATGAATGGAGCCCCAGGAGCTCTGAAGGATGCCCATTTGTAGAGAAAGGGAAGGAAAGCAACAAAGAACCAGGCAGGAGTAGCTCCACAAAGTATGCATCCTGAAGGCCTTGGACATTCTGATTCTCTAGGTCTGGCATGGGACCCAGACACCTGCTTTATAGACAAAGAGATCTGGGTGCAGGCCTTCCCCAAGAATCATTGACCTAGAGTGGGGAAAGGAGGGAGCAAGTGTCTGCATCGCTAGGAGACAACAGGAGATCAGTGGGTTTGGGCTCAGGCCCAGTTATTAAAGTCAGGTGTCACCCCTGGTGTAAGAAAGGCCTGAACTGAGCTAAGTGGCAGGAGAAGTGTATGTGGGAAGTGTAGAGAAGAGACTTGCACATCTGCATAGTTTTGATCTGTGGTCCTAGGCCAGGCACTCGATAACACTGCTGAAGAACACCTTGACACGGTATAGAGCAGTTTTCAAGCAAAAAAAAAAAAAAAAATTTTTTTTTTTTTTTTTTTTTTTTGCCCAATTTCTTAGAGGATGCAAGGGGAGCCCCTGTTCCAAGTAAGAGGGGCAAGCAAGGCCCGCCAGCTTGCTAGAGGGGCTGGTCGGGACTAGTGGCTGGGAGCAGCTTGTTCCCACAGAATCCTCCAAGACACAGCGTGCGGGAATCGCGCCCCCTCTGGGAAGGCAGAGGAAACGAGATGGCCTGTCCGTCGCCCCCCACCCACAAAGGCTTCAGGCTCAGGGTTTCCGAAGCTGCCCCCTCTGCCCATCGGGAGAAGCGACCCTGAGGATGCGGACAGCACCGCTGACCCTCGCCCCAAACGCAGCGCACCTTGCACGCGGGGAGGGGGCGGGTGGGGGCGGGGCGGCTCACGAGTCCTCCCAGTCCCCGCCCGCTCGCGTCGAGGCAAAGGCGGCGCAGCTGCAGCAGGCAAGACACTTGTCCTACAGCGCCTCCTCCTGGACAAGGCGCCAGACAGCGGAGCGGCGACAGCAGGCCAGCCCGGGAAACCGGAGGCCAGGATCTTTCTCTGGCTGGAGGTCTCCCTGCACCAAGGCCTGTCCGACCTTGTCCCCAGGGGCGGCCAGGAGGAGTTGAGAGGACCCTGAGACGCTCCCGTCCCACGCTCCCCGCCCCCTGGCATACACAACAAACAAACTCATGGCCAGAAGCGCGCACCCTTCATTCATTAGGGAAGCCCAGGTACAAAATCCCCGCAGTTCGTCCGTTTATTTATTTACTTGACTGCTCTCCGCAGCGCCGCTGGCCCCCAAACCCTCGACCCTGCAAGCGCTGGCGTAACAAGATCCGGGAACGATTACCCCGAAGGATCGGCCTGAATTCGGAAGTTTGAACAGGCGCCAGGAGGAAAGGCCTTTTCCCAAAGCAGACGCACCAGGCTGAAAAAAAAATGCACCCCCCCATAGATATAGATACCTCTCCTGGAAAGATTTCTTCCCCTTTGGCTATTAGCTCATATTTGCAGTGTGTTTCTAACCCGCAGATTTAATTCGGGATGTTTATGTGTGTGTGTGTGTGGGGGTAAGTCATGACTGAAAATAATGTAGTTGATTGAGGTTAGAGCTATTTGGCTATATTTAGACAGAAGGCTGGAATAAAGGAAAAGAGTGGCGAATCCAGAGGCACGGGTAATGGAGAGGCCGGGTTCTATCTTCCTGCACTGAGTCCTCTAACCCCCTCCCCCGACCCTCGCTGAGTCTGGGCCGGGTGGCCTCACTGCACATGCGCGGGACGCCTGGCGAGCACGCGTGACTCGCCTAGCGGGGCTCTGCGCTGTACGGCACCACACACTGCACCCGCGCTTGGCTGCATACGGGCTTGGCAGCCCCATATGAAAGAGGCAGGGAGTGCACTTTTCCTTTTCAGGAAAACCTGTAGGAAAAGCCCTAACCTTTCTGCTTCGCTAGCCCTGTTCTGGCTAACCAACAAAATCTCCATGTTGCCAATGAACACACTCAGCGTTGGCATTTGGATCAGAAATTTCACATCCATACGTCACTCGCTTCACCTGAGTCGTCCATCAAGGCAGGGAAAACCACCCAGCGTCCAGCAAGCATAATTTCTCCCTCATTGTGCAAAACCAAGATTAAGAGACCAGTTCCTGAAAGGACGGTATCTATTTACATCATTTCCTAAAAAGTGGCCCTAGATTACGTTCAAATCGGAATTCCGGGTCCTTAGCTTCTCCCCATCTTCCGGTGCCCCCACATACCCTGCCTGTTCGCCGCACTGCGGCAAGGCCGTAAATACCTCTAACAGCTGCCTGCCAGCCCAGGGTGAAATACTGTCTTTGTTCCTATTTCTTCTGTCTCTCAGGCTCAGAGACCAGAACTCTGGAGAAAATATTTATTTACAAGAGCATCTGACGGGAAACACACTTGGTTTTCAGTCCTTGTTGTTGGCTTGTTCGGAGAACTGAGCTGCGTTCTTTTCCTGGTCCACCCAAAGATCTCAAGGCCAGCTCAGAGTTTGACCCGCAGATACCAAGGCCCCGACAGGCTATTGGCTCCCTAATCTATAAATGGTCAGAGGTTCGGACCAAGACTCTGGGATTTACACTTCCGGCTGGCCTCTAGGCTCTTACAGTACTTTTTAATTTCGTTTCCTTTTTTCTCTCTTTGTTTTAGGTAGGGTTAACAGAGACAAAGGGGACAGTTCTGGCAGTGGCAACAGCCTTTACTAGTTTCCTCCTATACTAAATAGCCCGAGTTCAAATGCGATTCATGGATTATTTATTCCTCTAGATGCAACTGACCATTTCTTTCCAGCGACTTCCTAATGCTGCTAGGAGGCTTACAAAGAGCTCCTTAGTTCTCTGTGTCTGCTCATGACATCACTGCACCCAGGTTTTTAGTCACTTGAGTGTGTTGGACCACCAAACCAAACCCAAGGAAAAGCGATGGAAGCTCTGAACCTACAGATTATATCAGACCCACAAGTTCACCAGCATCCTCTCCTACTCCTGCCACAGTTGACCTCATGGGCTCCCTCAGATCCAGAGCTGCTCCCAGCAAGGCCTACAACCTGATTTAGGGGCCTGCTTTTTAATAGGGAATATAGAGTACTGGTATCAAAAAGTGTTCTCAAGGCCATCATTATGCAGTAAGAAAACAGTTAGAAAATACAGACACTCTAAATAAAAAATATCACTCAAGAGTTTCCCATTTGTAAGTGATCCTCCGTCGGAGGTTAGTGACCCAAGACAATTCTGCGGATGTCACCTGGCCACATAGTGTGGTCCTCCATTTTGAAACGAATGTGATTCTGTCGTTAGTTGTTAAAAATACCTATCTACAAGCATGTCTTTAATTGTTCGAAACGTTTTTACGGCTGACATTATTAACCTATAATGTGTGGGTGAACAATAAGCTAGAATTTGCCAATAGGTGCTTTGTGGAGGACAAGCCGCCATGCGCACATCCGCTCCATACGCAATGCGGCAGATTGTCTGAAGGTTTTCACGTCTCACAACTGCATCCTCAAGTGCCATTCCAAATCAGAGTTAAAAAACATTTTCCGGCAAAAGTTTTTTTAAAAATGTATAAGTTTTTGGTTCAGTGATTTGGAAGTACAGAGGAAAATATATAATATTTATTAGCAGGTTTTTTAAAAAGCCAATACAGTTAGAAAGCAAAATGATCTGTTCTTCCTACTCTGGCAAATGAAAAACACACGCAATGTTTGAACTTAGAAATGCTTCGCATTTCTGAAATGTCTGTTGGGTTTATCCTATGACTTGCACCAAATTTTCTGACACTAATCCAAAATGTCTATTCATTTTGTGATATAAAATAATCCAAATTCATCTGACAGATCATCTGTCAGGTGTGTGAGGACCCTATTTTGAGTTATTACAAAAACTCTTCCCCACAAAACACTAAGGAAACTTTTAAAACATTTAAGATTTCGTCTTATGCACAAGGCCCAATCAACCATAAACCCTAGAAATTAGCATCATTCATTCAGCAAAGCCTAGATTCAAAAAATCAAACACATAGTGGGTACACAGAAATCACCCCACCCCCACCCAGAAGCCCTAACCCTCAAAAAACTAAAACACCTGTTAGCCTCTGGGGTACCTCTGACCAAAGACAAACTGCCAACCCACTGTCCTATACTACAGGGTGCCTTCATTGACTCCTCACCCCCAGCAAAGCAGAGATATCCAGGCACCATCTGCACACCCTTCTTCCCAGGGAGGGATCGGAGGGGGTCTCCATTTGGCAGCAGGGCCCTAGCTGCTGCTCCCCACCCCTCGGGATCTCCGGAGGAAACTGCATTTCCCCTTTCCACTTCTAAACCCAGCAGGACCCCACCCGGAGCCCCAAGGGGCATCCTGGGATGGAACGATTAGTGGCCTGGGGAGCAGATAGCGACCCCCAGGTTCCACGGAATCGTGGGCTGGGGCAGGCCTTGCTCCCCGGAGTGCCCAGGGAGACTGGCGCCCCGGGTCCCCTTGGCAGTCCTTGGGCGCGGAAGAGGCGACTCTTACCCGAGGCTGCCGAGCTGGAGGCGGCGGCGGTCGGCCCCGGCGGCTGCTGTAATCCATTAGGCGCTGCCGGGCTGCGCGTCCTCCCGGCGGCGGGGACGGGCTCATGGTGCAGAAGGAGCCGCGCCGGGACCGCGGCTGCCCGCACCCGAGCCTGTCCGCGGGCCGTGTTAGCCCGGCGGGGGTTTGGCGCCCCCGGCTCCTCCCGGCTTCTCCGCCGGGCTCCCCACCGGCCTGAAGGCGGCTGCGGCGCGGCCCGGGCGGGCGGCGGGCGGGAGCCGAGGCCGCGGCGCCCCCGCAAGCCCGCAGCCGGCTGCCGGAGCCCACCTCTGCAGAGACAAAGGTTAGAAAAAGAGGGGGTGAGGCTCTGGGAAAGCAGAATGCGGGGGGAAATTCGCCTGGGAAATCAGGAAAAAGGCCGTGAAGGCGAGCGGCGCCTGCACATGACCAGCCGCAGCCAATGACGACCGCAAATAGGTCATAAAAAGGTCTATTACCAAGTTGTAAATTTTCTTCAAACAAAAAGGAATTTACTGCAATTCCTTGCGGATTTTGCACATACAGCTTGCAAGCGCCATGTTTTTCCCCTCTCTCTCTCTCTCTCTCTCTCTCCCTCTCGCTCTTTCTCTTCTGTCGCTTTTCGCTCTTGCCTCCCCCTCTCTCCCTTTTCTCTTCTTCCCTGTCTTCTTACTCCCTCCTTTCTTTCTGTCACGCTGTCCTCTTTTCTTTCTCTGTCTCTCTTTTCTTTTTCTTAGGAAAAAAAAATTTTTTTTTCAAATTTGGTTGAATAATCTCTGTGCCGGTGGCCCAGCGTCGTAGGTCGAGAGTGCGAGTAGTGCTGGGTGCTGGCCAGACCATCCCCACCACACCCCCCTACCCCCAGTCTCCCCTTAAGTGGGTCACTGGGCTTCGCCTGCCCTCCCCTCACACACACACACACACACACAAAACGCTGGTAGGGAAGGCCAGCCAAGCACTTTCGGTTTTTACCCTCTCATCTTGGGCAGCCCAACCCCAGTGATGTTGTCCAGGAATCCTGGGCAGTGAAGGCCAAGAAAGCACGCTCTCTGGTCCCACTCCGATCCAAAGTAAATTGAGGTCCCGCCCATTTCCTGGGGGTTTCTGCGGTGGACCAGTCACCAGCCAGCCCAGAGACCTGAAAGGGTTTTAGGTATTTGTCAAAATACTCTCCAAAATACCATTTTGGGCGCCAGTGCCTGGCCTTCGTCTCCACAGCAACGTCCTCAGGGATGGCCTAGGGTTAAAGCAATAATCTTTCTGGATCCCCAGTGACACCCCTCTCTTTAGGTCCCTTCTACGAACAATGATCAGTTTTATGGAATTTAATTCTAGCTCCCTCTCTTTGGTTGCACCCTAGGTGTTTTCCCATTGAAGAGCCTATGCCCTGCAATTCTGAAAAGAGGGTTTCCATTCCTTCAGAAAGATGATTCCCCAAAATCAGCCCAGAAAAAAAGGGAACTCTTCCTCAAAGGCGGACATCACATCTTCTTTGCTTTTATTGTTAGACCTGCCCTGGGGAACACCTGAAAGTGAATGTCCTTGCTGGTCCCCAGCATTTGTCTCCCAGGCTTGGCCACGTTGGCTTCAAAACCTGTCTGAAAAAGATAACCACCACCTTGCCCCGGGGGTTCTAGCAATATGTTTGTAAGTGTGTGCATTGGATTATCTGTGTATAAATTCTCTGCTGTTAACATTTCACACCCACTAAGTTCCTAAGTGGATGGTGACTTCAGCAGGAAATGGCACTGCATCCTCTAGGGCAGGTCATTTGTAGCCCATGAGAAAGTTTCAATGACCTTGGATATTTTTATTAAAGGATTTCTGTTGCTATCTGTCAGCAGAAGTCATTTTTTTCCTAAGACAAGCCAGTGGGCCCTCATTTTGCTGGAGGAAACCAGACCGGTAGCCAGGTCCATTGAAATGGTCACTCTCTTCCTCCGTCCACCCCCAGGTGACCAAGGATTCAGCAAACGCCAGGAAAACAGAGAACACGTGGATGTGAAACAGCAATATCTTCTGCATCAAATAATAAAAATTGCTTTATTACATGGCAAATGGGGCAAGTTATTGGGCCCTCCCACGCCTGGAACAACGTATACTGCTCTGTACACTTGGAACTGAGCAGAGATTATTTTGATTAATTTTCAGAGAAATAATCTCAATTGATTTGCCTCTTTATCTTCTCCCTTTCTATTCAAATAAAAGCAGAGCTTTATGACCCTCCTTTTCATCTTGGGGAATGGGGCTGGAAAGCAGCTCTGCACTGAAAGGGCAGCCATATTTGCGCATTTTCCCCTGCGCAGAGGTAAGCAATGTATTGATCCTTGTGGAATTTTACAAAATGGCATCCCTGAACTGATTTCTTTAGCAGCCAGGGAGCTCCACACACTCTTCTATGTGTTTCTCATCCCTGCGAACAGCCTAAGTCACCCCCAAAGACTTGTCTTTTTCAATCAATGTTAACATTAAAGGGTCCCAATATTTCTTTAAACAATTTACTGAACTGTTTCAAGGCAGTTTGAAGGCAAAACCATCTCAAGGCAGGCTGTCGCAGTTCCAGGCAAAAGGAAAAAATACCTGCCTGGGTTGACAAAGGGTACTCTGATGGTTTATGCAAATTTCTGCAGCAAAAAATGTTTGGGTGTTGCCACAATGCTTGCGTGTGTACAAATCTGAGCCAATTAGGAAGGCGTCCTGCGTGCTTCTCACTGCTAATCTGTCAGCTGGAGATACCATGATGAGGAGTGGGGGGGTCTAGCCATTGAAAGAGAAGGTGGTTGAATGCATTTGTGAGATGTGTAACTCTTCAAGGTCTTTATTTAAAGACAAATCTATGGGATTTCCTAACTACAAAAGGAAACATAGACATCCACATTATAACCAACACGTTTTGCATGTGTGTAATATGAATACAAATTGGTATCCTCAATTATACCAGTTATTGTAACGGAGTAATTTTCTGTACACAAGCTATGATTTTTATCATGGTTTAACGGGCTGGTGGGGCAAGACAGCACATTTCGAGAGAGGCGCTGAATGCTGCGGAAATGACATTTCCCCTTCTCTTCCTTCCTTGATTTTCATGTCTACCCATGCACTGCATCCCTTTACCTGAGTGTTACAAAATCATCAACTGTAAAATTGGCATTTGGGCACATTCTTGAGCAACAAACAACAACTTTTGCTAATAAGCAGGATTCCCTTATATTCAGGGCAACTGGAATGTAGCCAGCACTGGTTTTTGTACCGTTTTTGCCCCAAGCTATTCCCTAGCCATGTTCTCACCCCTAGGCATCCTTGGTCTGCACCAGCCAACAGCAGAGTCTCAGGAAGCACACACAGCCAAAACGTCCCACAATTCAGCATGTGTTTGCAGCTGTCTCCTCGCGTGCAAATGTTTAAACCTCAGCCACCCATGACTTAAAATTGTCTTTCCTGGCTTAGGTTGACAAATGTCACAGCCATGGCCTCTTCCCTGGGTAGAAAGCCAAGTGCTGCTTTGTCTCTGACCCAGCCAATTGCCGACATTTTTCTGGTCCATGAAACGGCAGGCGGCAGGCAGATAGCTTACCAACACCTAAAGGAATGAGGCTGGCTCAAAAGTAGAGAATCAGCCAGGTGTGGTGGTGTACCCCTATAATCTTAGCATTCAGGATACTGTGGCAGGCATACTAGGCCAGGCTGGACTACATAGTGAGATCCGGTCTCAAACAAAAACCCTAAAGAATCCTCTTTTTACCTGTTCAACTAAAAACAATCTGGAAATTTTAAAATGTGTCTTTAAAAATAAATGTGGCTAAAAAAGGCAGGAAGCTTTCCAATGTCTGGTAAAGGTGCTTTCCAGTTTTTAGGGAAAAATGTTACTTTACTTGAATTTCTTCCCTTCCTCTCCTCTTTCCGCTCCCTCCCCTGTAAAATGGCAGCTGCAAGCACAGCCACCCATAGGAAAATGGATATCTTGTTAATAACAGATGCCAAACCCTGGCATCAACTGGGACTCAGTGGAATTAAGCTGTGGTGTAGCCTGGACTCAGGGGTCATCCCCCTACTGGACTACAACTCTAGTCCTCTACGAAGGTCAAAGCTTTCACAGTATTTTAGGATTATTTAGAGAAAGATGAAGCATGGATCGCTTAGCATAGCATAGCATAGCATAGCCACCTTTCTCAGGAAGGAGTGTCTCCCACCTCCAGCATATTTTTTTTTAACTGTTTGGGACATGTGTTACCCCCACCCCTCTCTTATCAAACCAAAGCCTCCAGCAAGTCCCAGCCTTCATGTGGGTCCTGGCCATTGTTCGTGACTCAGGAAAAGGGGCATTTGCGGCGTGCTCAAAAACATTAGCTCTAGAAAGAGATTCATTTCTTTATTGAAGAGCAAGCTATGTTCTGGAGCGGCTGTTTACACTCAGATTTCTGCGTTTGCTCTCAGGGCTTGTTTCAAATATGTGAGGCCATACCTTTTCTGAAGAAGAACAGAAGACGTACCAACCGACATTGAAATGCACACAGCAAGTTGGCTTAAAAGGAACATGCGAATAGAGCGAGCAAACCGAGTGAAGTAATACAAATAAATATGGCACCTACTCAAAAAAATCACGATGACAACCCTGGTGCAGAAACCTAGCGATTTTCAGGCGATTACAAGCGAGATTCAAAATGAAAGCAAGACAACTTGTTACAGTAAAAACTGAAAATCTTGTAATTGGTTTTTCAAGTATTATTCACTCTTGATTATTTAATTGCCATAATTTGTATAGACTACAATGATTAAATGTCAACTTTGACATTGTCCTGAAACTTGTCACTGGCCCACCACTTGCAGTTAAAGGAAGCTGCAGAGCCTGGACTATACATTACACTCTTCAGCTAACATGTGCTTTTCCAATATTTGGCCCAGACATTTCCCTGACATATTATGTTTGCAAAATACTCAACGAAACCTTTTAGGAGTAAACAAAAGACACCCAAACCATTCATTATAAAAGATAAAAGAAAAACCATAAATAATACATTTTAATCAAATAATATAAAGTAAATATTCTGCAGGCATAATTTTTTAAAAAATTAATAGACTTCTTTTAATTTACTCACCATAAAGAAAAGATTTAAACTGTTCAAGTGCACTTGTTTGATTAATAAAGCATTTTATATTCAACTATTTAGTGCTAGTCATTAGGAAGTTTACGTTGTTGAGGCAAATCACCAGCTCAGACATTAAAAACTACCATTATAAAAATATAGCTACAAGGTCAGTATCAAATCACCCTATCATAGGACAGCACAAGGACTGCTTCTGTGCCATCCTAGAAACTTTTTTTAAACACCCAAATCCCTCTCAAATTGTAGAAACCTCAAGAGCAGTGACATAAGGTAGCTTGAAACACAGGTAAGGTCCTTTCCAAAAAAAAAAAAAAAAAAAGAAAACAAAACAAAAATAGATGGTGTCCACCAGCATATGTAGATCATTAGTTTTAACTGTCTGTGGTAAAATTTTAAAGGTAGAAGTTAATTTGCAGGGCCTTCAGCTCTATCTTCCTCCAGTTCTTGAACTTCCTTTTTGGTTACCTCGTCCTTCACCTCCTGCCGGGAAACGGGAAATTTGTCCTTGTTGTTCTCCTTTTTCCATTTCATTCTCCTGTTCTGGAACCAGATTTTTACCTGTCTCTCGGTGAGGGCTAGGGCATGGGAAACCTCGATTCTTCTCTTCCTGGTCAGATAAGGGTTAAAAAGGAATTCCTTTTCCAGCTCTAGGGTTTGGAAGCGACTGTAGGTTTGTCTTCCTCTTCGTCTACCAGGAGCTGCTGATTAAAAGAAACAAGAAAAGGGGAAATCAACGTTTTAAAAATGTGATGGTGTCTCTGCATACTGCTGGCGATTTCTGGAACTTAGACTAGTCTAAGGGTGAAATATATATACATATATATGTATATATACATCAAGCAAGAGAAACAGACAAGGTCTTCAAAATTATTCTGTTCCCATCTCTACATGGTTTCTACTTTAAAAAAAAGTCTGTATTACTTTATGAATAAAGCCACTGTGGCTACACAAGAAGGAAAAGGAGGGGGAGAGGAAGAAGAAAGGGGAGTTTTAAAGCTAGAACGTGAGATGAAAGCAGATTTCTTCCCTTCTCCCCTCTTAAAAAAAAAATGCATCCCAACCTTGTGGTCTCATCCAGGGAAACATTTGAGAAGGAGACGCGCTCTGATTTAAGTGGTCTGGGTCCTCGCCAATATTACCACTGGACGATTTACAGTCAGGATATTGTACCAGCTCGGCCTCTTGCTGGGTCGTAAAAATCGGCTGTCTCTGTAAGTTATCGTATCCGTAAAACTTCGCGGGTTCCCCGTGACAGGCAATCCCGCCGCAGGGGGGAGGCGGAGGATGCGGAGGAGGTGGGGCGGCCTGGTAGGCAGCGACCGGGCTGCCCCCGCCGCCGTGGAAGTAGTCCTGGCCGGGCCCCGGGCCCGGGCCGCCCCCACCGCCGCACCCGTGCCCCACGGGCGGCGGGGACGGGTGCGGGTGCGCGTGCGTCTGCGGGGGCGCGTGCGGGAAGCCGGCGGCGCTGTTGCCATAGAGCTGCAGGGCGGCGGTGTGGCGGCCGCCGGCCTCGGGCGCGAAGTGACAGTCGTAGTAAGTGGGATTGATGGCCTCGCCCGCCGCCGCGGCCGCCGCCGCCGCCGCCGCCGCCGCCGCGGCCGCCGCCTTGTACTTGGAGTACAGCGGGTTCACGAAGTACGAACTCATCGGGGCGACGGCGGCCGCGGAGCAGCAGGGAGCGCGCCCGAGCTCGGCCGCACTGCCGCGGGGGCCTCTGGGGCGGCCGCTCGCGCCGCTGGGGCCGCCGGGCCACGTCGTTGCCGCCGCCCGCCCGCACGCCGCGCGCGTCGCCTCTGCGGCCCGGCTGCCCGGGCGCTCGCCTACTGGGCGCTCATGCCCGGCGCTCGCGCCGCCGCCTGGGCCTCGCGCCGCCTCCCTCGCGGGTCGCGGGGCCTCGCCCAGCCCCCGCCCGCCGCCGCCCTCTCGGCCTCTCCCGGCGCGCGCCGGCTCGGCCGCAGTCTAATCGCCGACGCCCCGGGTGACCTGCCCTGCCGCCTCCACTGTTTCCTCTCACACACCGGGCGGCCCCAGCACACCGGGACAAGAAAAAAAAGTGCGCCGGCCCACGGGGGACACACTGGCCACGGTTTACAAACCCCCGCTCTGAAGGGAAATGAAAAAAATACCTCCCTCTGCCCGCTGCCACCTCTCACCCTGCCCCCCCGCGACCCCCTCCCGCCGTCCGCGCCGTCGCCGCCGCCGCCGAGGCTGCCGCCCCGGTGCGCGCCGGCGAGGCATTTTCGCACCCCGCCACTGCGCGGAGAGTGAGCGAGATGGGGGCGAGATAACCGCGCGGAGGGATTCTCTCGACGGGACGCCTCACGCCGACCGGAGATGCCTCCGCGGGCCTTAAAGGGAGCCCATAAAGCCGCACTGCCAAGGGCTCGCCGGGTTGGGGGCCGGGAGCTCGGGCTGCGGCGAGTGGCGAGGGGGCGCGGCCGAACCTTAGACTCGGGGAGGCGGAAAGGCCGCGAAGCAAACGATCCCCTCCCAAGCCCCCCGAAGGACTCGGCGGCGCAGATTGGCCATAGCGTTTGCAGTTATGAACCCGCGGGGCGCAGCCTGGGAACTTGGAGAAGCCAGGTCGACGGACGGGACCGTGCCTGGGTTTGGGGCCTAAGTGATTCAATGAAAAAGCCACAAGCGTGGCCCCAAGTTCGCGCACTATCAAATCGAATCAAAGTCTTTCTTTTCCAGCCCAGCGGGCCTTGTGGAAATGAGATGTACATTTACCCTTGACGCCCTGCATGCCTGGCTGAGGCTCCCAGGTTAATTGATATTTAATGAAAATCATGCCTCTGAATATAGTTTCCGTCATTTCACCCTTGATAGACGTCAGTGGGAGGCGTAGTGGGGAGGCTGGAGAATGCGGGAAGGGGCATTAGCATTGCCGAGGGAGTAAACAGGAGAGCGGCAGACCTACTCCCAGACGGGAAGGAGGGCGCAGGCCAGAGTGGCAGCGCTTCCCGAGTAGGACGCCGGCGCCTGGACCTGGGCCTGCTGTGGCCCCGGGGTGGGGCGCGGGGGCGGCACCGACAAGCCCCCTCGAGCCCCCAGGCCGGCGTTTGGATTGCACCGGTTCCGGGCAGCTGTAGACAGCCCCGCGCTTTGCCCGGGATTTTAGTTCCTCCGCCAAGCCTGTGCAGTGACTGCCTATGGTGGGCGAAGGCCTCCATTTAAAGTTACTAGTTTCCACAAAAGAGAAGAATGTGAGCGATGAGCAAGAGATGTGGGCAAGAGGAGCGTGAATCCGCAGGATTTTCCTCATTTTAGCAGGGCTTTCCAGGTTGGTTGGGTTACATCGCCCAACAGCCTCCCAATACGCTTCTTTCCCCCCTCTTCTCTCCTTTTAATGTCTAATAAATGTAATGGGTCTGCCCTCCGTGTATGAACTTTTTCTTTCTCGTCTACCTGGCCTTTCTCTGGGGTTCTCTAGGTGCTGAGACACTTTTTCCTTGAGGACGCCAGGGCCACTGGCTTTGAGAACAAACCTCAAAGTCACGCCCCAACGCCCGAGAGGGTGCTCCGGCTGGCTAAATCAATCCATGCCACATGCAAATTTCTGAAAAATCTCACATGGCCTCAAAAATCTCAAAAACTCGGCAGGCCAGCGATTTCACCTACCCCGCATTCCGTGTTGGTTGGCCTAGCCTGTGTGAGCGCGATCCTGAGGTTAGTCTGGATCCGAATATCATTTTTACAGATGGAAAAAATAAGGTCGAGATTGAAAGGCATAGCAAGATAATAAATATCTATTTCTACCGAGAATGACTGGAAATGGTGAAGGTAAACGGATTGTTAGTGAACCTAGAGATGGTAGAGGCGTGCTTTATTGAAATTTTAGACTAATTCGGAGTGCAGAAAACTTTTGTTGCAGGGGTGGCTGGAGGGCAGGCTGTTTTTCTAGCTTTTTTTTTTTTTAATCCCGCTAATTATCGTCCCCAAGTAGCTTCCTGTAAATTCGAAAGAGAATGAACTGGTTCTGACAGTAAGGATTTGTACTTCAATCGTGAATACCTAATTAAAAGATTATTTTTCATAAGGCTTTGTCTTAACTTTGTAGTTGTGCCTTTTTATTTCACCGTGGGTTATAGGTGTGTGTGTGTGTGTGTGTGCACATGCGTGTGTGCTGGAATCCTGGATAAATGAATGGCTTTGGGAGTGGAATGGGAAAAATTAGAACCCAAATGTCAATGATACAAGACACTTTTTAGAACTGAGTGACTGCTGAGGGACCTAGTAGGATGGCGCAGAAAGGGCAGCAACACTACGAAATTCACACCTTCACATTCAGGCCTAATTTAGAAAACATTACAACCCATCTCCTCTTGAGACAAAACACTTTTTAAATTTATTAAAGCATTCTGTTTATAATCTGAATAGAAAGAGTGCTCAGTTCACTTCGTGAATAAAGGTCTCTGATTTTACACGTTTCCGTTTTGATAGAATGCATTAATTTACCATAACATTTTATAGTTTCAGCTGTGTCCATAGTTCAAATTTTCTGAAATCCTAACTGATCCAAAATTTTATGCCTAAGAAACACGGCTGTAGAATTTAATATTGCACATTGTTTATTTTTGGTTAAATTTATCCTAATTTGGGATTAAAAATAAGATTGTAAATATTTTTAATCAAAACCTTCCTTGGTCGCACAGCGTTTTACGAGATCAGAAAGTGGAGCAACAGCGCTCTCTAGTGGTCAAATACCAAGTCGAGCGGACCGAGTTTAACTTCTTTTTTATTCGCCTCAAACCAATTCTAATCTTGTGCTTCAGTTTGACTGGGGCTTGGACCGCTGACACGACCAATGCTTCGTCTCTTTGATTGTCAACAAGTCAAGTACAGCAAACAGAGGAAGGCTCCTGAATGCTAAGGATAGTCGCATCTGTGTTCCCAAGAGTTTCCAGTAGTGTCTTTGCCAAAAGCGCTAGTCTTTCTTTTGCCAGACACTGTAGGTTCCCATTTTGTAATGGCCCAGCTGTACATTTTATACACAATTATAGGACAGGCTAGATTTAACAAAAATCACAACTTTTTAAATATCAATTGCCAAGAGGCTTTCTTTCAGAGGAGCCAGGCATTTCCACAACTAATGAATTTGGAAGTCAAACATTATTATATTTTTCTCTTAAAGCTGTTATCTTTTGGCATCCAATTACAAATATTTAGTATTTAGCTTTTTAATGTTAATGTCTTATGTCCATTTAGCTGGGCAATTTGGGGCAGGATTGAAGCCAAATTAAAAGCTTTTTGCTGGATCTCTGAATATAACTGGAAAGTCCCCTTTGGGTTTGCATCCGTTCAAATTTCCACAGACAATAAATGACATTTTTAATTTTCATATAAAAAGTCTCAGACTGAACCAGACTAAGTATTGTACTTGAATTTTCCTTTTTAAAAAGAAGAGACTATTAAATCAATTTAGGTGTTTCTTGCTTGCTTAATATTTTTTTTCTAATTAAACAATGTTTTCTACCAGTCCAGGTAATAATGACTGTATATTGAATAAATGGATATAAATTCCAGTGTCTTTATAGTGAAGTTTGGAGTGTCAGATTTATTTTTGTGAAAAGGCGTGTAGCTTCATTTTTCCCACCGACCACACTTCTGGGAGGCATTAGCCTGAATAACGGCCCGATATCAGTAACCTCCCTACTTCAAATAACAAAGTATTTTGTGTCGTGTTGTATTTTCTTAAACAACCAGCTAGATGTGGCCACAGTTAAACTATAAAAAGCCACCAACCAGTATAGCTACACCTAATGCTCAACCCATTAAAAAAAAATTAGAAATACATTGCCTCCTTCCTACTTGTCACTTTATTTCCTAGGTACTCACACCTCGCCCTGGGCTCTCAAGCCCCTGTCTTCTGCGTCCAACACAGTCTTGTTTATATTTTTATTGTCCAGATTTTAAGACCCAGTTTTGTCTGCATTTTTCCTTTCCTCTCACAAACATCAAAATGAGATGGTTTCAAAGCGAAGCGCCTGGCCTGTTGTAAACTCATTACCCCCAGACGTCTAGCCAGCTCGATGGCTTTATGATACCTTGGCTCTTCCTGTTTTCAAAGAGCTCTAGGTATCGGGCTGGACGCAGGGCGGGGGTACCAAGCACCTTCTGCTGGATCTGGGCCTTGGCTTTCCCTCCCACACCCCCCCTCTGCTTTTTCTTCCAGTCCCCCCTTTCATCAGGATCCCCAAGATCTCTGCCACCTCCCCCGCCTTCCGTCCAGCCCAGGCCAACCGGCGCCACTGCCTCCTCTAGGGCCTGCAAAGGCTGTGCTCCGCCTGAACCCTTGCTTACAATGACCTTCATTTTAGCCTCTGAATGTGGACCTCAGAAGGCCAAGCTGGGGGCTAAACATACACAGAAGCTGGGTGGAGGGAAAGGGGCGGTGGGTAGAAAGTGGCCAGCCAGAAGGAGTGCCTTGACCATTTTGATCAGCTAGGTCACTTTGGGCTCTGGTGGGGAGGGGTGGAAGCTCACAGCCTAGCCAGCCTGCACCTCCTGGAGCCAGCCAGCCCTGCGACCAACCGAGAGAGTTACTCCAGAGTGCAGAGCTGGCCTTTCCCTTGTTTGGAGACCTAAGTTGGCAGCTAAGGCTCTGTGAGCCATGGAAGGCATGGAGTGTGGTGCGCTGAAGCCAAAGCAAAAGAGGATGTCTGGTTCCTGGGGTCTGCCTGCTCCATTGCTCACTGCTGCCAGGCTGAGCCTGAGACCAGGGCAAGGAGTTCACTGAGACACTGGCACCAAGTGGGCGAGGCACCAAGACCCCCACACCAGGGAGCGTGCTTGAAGCCAGCTCTGCCTACACAAAGGGAAGCTGAGAAGCACATCAGAGAGAACTGCCAGGTAGATGGGTCCCGAATGTTTAGCAGTGTCTCCCCACCAAGGCACAGGGGAGAAGTCTCAGAAGGGTGATATTTTGCAGAAAGAGAGTAGACACACAACTTGAGGGCCAGTGTCTGGGCTCCATTTGATCAGATCAGCATTTATTGGTAGGAAGCGGCAACATTTACAACTGGTCCTTGGGCAGGAACCGGGAGGGCCACCACCAGGCTGCCCACATGATCCCAGCCCTCCCGGGGAGACAGCAGCTCCTACAAAGCACTCAGGACAAACCACGACCCACCGAGGCCCTGGGCTTTTCATAGGCCTCATTTGTGGTCTCCGTGGAAGGCCTGCGGGATCCCTGAGGAAAGGGGACTTTTGAAACCCGTGGCCCAGCAGGCTGGGCTTCCACCTGGGCAAGCAGCAGGGGTGTCCGCACTGTCTCCCTCTGCCTTTAGAATCCCAGAATTGGGATTCTGCTTGGCCCTGTTGGGGCAGCGCTGAGGGCTGGGGGACTAAACTACAGCACATTTCAGAAACATGGGAGACATTTACACAGGAGAGGGCTCCTTAAACCAGCGTGCACTCACAAAATATAGCATTTCCTAAGGAATCCACGGAGCAGGAAAGGGCGTGGGATAGGCAAAACCCCAAAGTCACTTGGCTTCTTCAACACGTAAGCGAGCAAATACATAAGCGAGAGTCCCCCAAATACCTCACAGAGACCAACCACACAGTCACTTCTACCTAATAAAGAAACAAAAAAGTCTGAGTCGCTGGAGAGTTTCTGGAAATCAAGCACCCACAAAGAAAAATCCCCGCTGCCTCTGGGCGCTCCTGCGGGTACTGCGCTGGGTCAATCTCCTTTCGGGCACTTCTCCTTGCTCATCTTTTTCATTTTCATCCTACGGTTCTGGAACCATATTTTGACCTGTCTCTCTGTGAGGTTCAGAATCCTGGCCACCTCGTAGCGCCGGTCCCGGGTGAGGTACATGTTGAAGAGGAATTCCTTCTCCAGCTCAAGCGTCTGGTATTTGGTGTAGGGACAGCGCTTTTTCCGGGTGGAGCGAGCGTGGATCCAGTTCGCCGCGGGGTTGTCTACGAAGAGCGGGGTTTGCAGAAGGGGAGCGAGGGGCGGAGGGGAGGCAGGCAAGACGACAGGGTGGGGAAGAGAGGTCGTTAAATTAATTTCACTAAGGATGGACGCTTTTCACAACTTGGGGGGAATTATCATAAAAAGCCTTAATGCCCGCGCTCTGTTTACCGTACAAACCGCGCGCCCAGGGTAGGTGGTTATGGGAAGGTTTTTTATGGATGAGTGTTGCTCGCCTAGGCTTGGGTAGGCGTCTAGACGTTTTTATAGGTTAGTAAAACTATCAGTTTTGCACATTCGAGCCTTACAGGTTTCAGCAATAAATCAGGGGGCAATTTCTTTTGCACTTACTTGGGTCAAGTTGCTGCTGCGGAGCCTGCGGATGCTGCTTCTCCTCCTCCTTCAGCGGGCAGCCTGGGCTTGGGTGATCGCTGCAAGCCGAGGGCTCCGAGGAGCCGCCTGCCCCAGGCCCGGCCCGGATCCCCGCCCCGGGCCCGGTTCCCCCTGCCGCCGCGGCTGCCTTGTCCCGCAGGAACGAGTTGCACGAGAACTCGGTGCCGCCGCTCCCCTGGGACTCTCGAGCCGCAGAGCACTCAGTCCGTTTGGAGGAGGAGGACGAGGAAGTAGAGGAGGAGGTGGAGGCTGCGGCGGGAGCCGGGGCCGCTCCGGTTTCAGGCTTAATCCCGTAGTGGCGCCCGTTGGCTGGGCCTCCGGGGCCGGGGCTAGGACCGGGCCCCGGGCCGCCGCCTCCTCCTCCTCCGCCGCCGCCGCCGCCGCCGCCGCCGCTCGCGCCCCCGGGGAAGCCGGGCAGCGGCTCCATCCAGGAGCGCACGTAGCGGCCGGGCTCGGAGGCGGCGGCGGCCAGGGGTGGCGGGGGCACGTACGGGTGGTAGAGGCCGCTCATCGCCGCCGCCGCCGGGGGCTGGGCGGGCACCGCGGACCACGAGGCGGAGAACACGGCCGATTTGGGGGCAAAACTACACGAGGTGAACTCGGCGGCGGCGGCGGCCGGGCCATCGGCCACACCTGCAGGCCGGCCCTGCGCGCCTGGCCCTGGCGGCCCGAAGCGCGCGGCGAAAACCTCGTCGCCCTCATGGCCTATGAGCGAGTCCACGTAGTAGTTGCTGAGGGTGCCACTGGAGGACATTTTGAGGCGCCGCGCGCTCCCACCCAAGGTTACACTGCCCGCCGCCGAGCCGCTCCCCGCCGGCGCCCGAGCCGCCGACTAGTTCGCAGGCTGCAGCCTCCACCATTGGTCGCGCGGCCCACGTGATCATATTTACCAATACCGGGAGTAAATCAGTCCGCTAAACTGGGGGCTGCTGTGATTTAAAAAAAAAAAATCATCAACATAAGCGCCGCAATTAGAGCCCGCAGGGCCAGGGCCAGGAGCCCGCTTGGCCCGGCCCGGCTTGGCCCGCCTGGCAGTGGCTGGGACCACAGGCCCAACGGCAGCCGGAGGAGGCGCTGGGGACTATTTGTTCGTCTCCTCTTGGCTCCCTGGGTCCTGCAGTCTCGACCCCGGCGCGGGCTCCCCTGCTCCGGGGCTGCGGGCCGCGCGCCCAGGGCGCGTTGGACGCCTGCTTGGAGCCAGCAGCCGCAGGCGCGCGGTCCCGGGCCACCCGAAGCAGGCGGGCGGCGGTCGGGGCGGCCCCCTGGCGCCCAAGGGGAGCTGGTCCCCTCGCCTCACTCCCATTCCTAAACCCACCCCTCCCCACACATAGCCTCGCACACGCTCTCTCACAGCTTGTCGTGTTGTTTAAAACAGGTGGAAGACCTCTGTAATGATATTATGCCTTTCAATAAAAATTTTATGAGGTGTATTTGATTATAGATTAATGTGTCCCTAATAAAACGGACGGATGGAGCAGCTCGGAGGGCCCCCTCCCCCTACACACTCACACACGCCCGCGCAGCCACACACCCTCGACGTGAGACTGGGCACACGCGGCGGCCCGAGGGGGACGGGGGAGGCTTGGCTCTCGAGCAGGGCCCAGCCGGGCGCGGCAGTGGCAGCCGTGTCTGCCCTTGGCAGGGCCGGTGGGCGGTCGAGTGTGCACGGCGGGCGCAGACAGTGGCCGGGGTGCCTCGTCTTCTCCGGGCTGCTGGGGAGGCCCTGGAAGAGAACACGTCACAGAGGCGAGAACCCCAGCGCTAGCGCGGCTGCCACCCCCGCCGTCCGGGCCCTTCCTCAGTGAGGCCTGAGGGAGCCTCGTCTCCACCCTCAGGACCGCTGCGCTCCTCGCGCCTTGGCGGCCTCCAAGTGGATTCCCAAGATGTCTGAAAAATCCGAGTGGCCAGGTCCTAGGGCCACTCCCTTTCCAATTTTCTTTTTCCCACTTGTCTCCAGAGGTAAGGGCTGGGCAGCCTTGAATCTGAAGGAAATGCCCATTGTCACTCCCAAATCCATGGTACAAAGCCTCTGAAGCCCGGCTGGGAGCCGAGACAAAAGCGGCGCTGGCGACAGCGGCGGTGGAGGGCATATTCCTCGCTCTGCAAGTTGCCCAGCACCCTTGGAGGGCTCCCAGCCCACCTCCAGCCCCGGAAAGAAAGCGGGTAGATGGCTGCTTATGGCCTGATTGATTGCCTTTGCCAAAGGCTTTCTGATTTTGTTGCAGAGGGACTGCCCTTTCCTGTAGCACAGGTTTCCCTCCTTGACAAGGCCCCCTCTCAACAACTAATGGCGCTCCCCACATTGCTGGGAAAAAACAGCTGAGTTACAACTACCCTCCTTCTTTTGCCCATCCAATGTAAGTGTGGGGCAAAATACTCCAGTGTTCACAGCCAGTATTGATTCAGATCCCTCTCTCGCCCATCCCCAGAAAATGACACCCCTGGAAGCTTCTATCTTGGAATTTGGGAAGGATCCTCTCAAAGGGGGTGGAAGTTTAAAATTGATTAAATACTGAATGTCCCAAAGACTCCCTGGATGAGGCTCTGAGGCTCAGAGAGCCTTAGTGGATGATTCTTAGGGAAAGATATGGGAGGACTGAAAAGGATCTATTTCATGAAACTCCTTGAAGCTACTGGAGACCCCTTGAAATTGAAGGGAGGACCTGGGGCAACAAATCCTCTGTCAGTTCCCCCACCACCACCCCGCTAAAGCTTCTCTTCCCTTTCCCTGGCAGCCGTAGATATAGCTGGGTTCTCTAGTGGGAATTCTGTAGAAGTTGGTGGGAATTTCCCAAGCCGTGACTGTAAATGGAACATTGGACTTTATAGGAAGCCATGTTCACTTGCGAATTCTCTTTCAGTTACTTTTTCTGCATGGTCTTGCCTCTCAGATGCAGCGGCCATCAGCATTTTGTAATTAAATAGTAGGTGGTTTGGCTAGGCATAATCTTTTCATTTGAAAAAATTCATGTGGGCCACTAAAAGGTAATGAGAACAGAAAATCCCTCCACAAGGAAATCAAGGCAAAGCGGGATAGGAAAACTCACCTATCCTTGGTCTTGCTGGGGTCTGGCTGTCTTGCGCTTGGGATGGGGTGGGGATGAGCAAAGGGGGGGAAATTGGATCCGGTGCAATGCTAAATTGCTGCTTGTCCTTGCTGCTGTAATGGAGGCCCGGCAGCTTCCAGGTGGGCAAGACTAGTTTCAACCTAGCCCCTGATGATGGCTCCCCAGCCAAAAGTCATCAAGATTTCACTGAAAGCATTAAAAATAACAACTAAAACCAAAGAGAAGAAAACACACATTTGGGGTGCTGAGAAGAAACAGTGGCTGTGGGTATAGGCTTACTTACCAGGCTCCCACTAGACAGAGGCTCACACCCATTGAGAGTACAAATATGTCACTGTGATTGGGGGCTGAAAGAGGAGACAGGACTCCCCTCTAGCTGTACACCCAAGCTGCATTATCGACCCTCTCCCCTCAACCCCTGCCAAAGTCCAGTGTCATCCTAGGCCTCCTCCAGCTTTTCTCTCCATCTCCCTTTTCTTGCCCTCTATTACTCCCCCACCCGACTGCCCCAAACTGGCAGCTCCACCAGACGAGAACCTCCTCAAAAGCTTTCATTTCCACCATAACATAGTTTCGTTTTAGAAAGCAGAGGGAGAAAACTCATTTCCAGAGTTTATTGCATTATACATGCGACCAGAACATGCACAAAAAGGACAGGTTGCTGTTGTACTTCTACCAAACCACAGATGCACCACAAGGGAAAGGCTACAAGGCATAAGTTGTCAATATTCCATCTCATCTCACCAAGAACAACTGCTAAGTTCATTTGTGAAAAGATACATTGTAATGTGCTTTTTTTAAGTCCCCCTCCCCCCAAAGCTTGTGGGTTTTCTTAAATATATATGTGTGTAATTTAAAAGTACTGGATGTATTCAAAATGCCATGAGTTCGTGGATTAACCACACACAGAGAACTTTTGCGTTAGGAAAAACATGAAAAAGTCACATTGCTGGAAGTATGGATGGATGGTTAGATGGATGCTCTACATTTCCAATAAGTTAAGACCCAAATGAATATGCGCAGTAATAGTTACCCTGCATTACGATGAAAAAATAATAAATTACACGTGCTAAGTTTTTTTAATATATATATATATATATATATATACTCAGAGCGATTACAGATCACTTGCAGCACGAACAGAATAACCCCAAAGTCACATTCTAACAGGAAAACAAAACAAAACAAAACAAAAAACAAAGAGCAATGAAGGTTTTGTTTCCGCCTTCCCAGTCCTCCAGCACTGGGCCCTGGAACGCGGTGCCCCCTCTCTGATCCTGGCCTCCCACCGGCCTCGGACCTAAGAAAAGGTGAGGTTGGCGGTCAGTTCTCGGATCCGGTTCTCTCGGCTCATCTTCTTGAGTTTCATTCGGCGGTTTTGAAACCAAATCTTGACCTGCCTGTCGGTGAGGTTAACGCTCTTACTGATCTCTAGGCGGCGCTCGCGGGTGAGGTACATATTGAACAAGAACTCTTTCTCTAATTCCAGCGTTTGGTGCTTAGTGTAAGGGCATCTCTTCTTTCTCCCACTCTTTGCAGTGAGCCAATTGCTGGTTGGAGTATCAGACTTGATTTCCTCTAACAAAATTAAAGGAAGAAGAAAAAAAATCAAGATTTTTTTTTCTCTCAGTTTGTTTAAATATACCCTTGGCCATGACCCTAATGGCAAGCAGGCCGCTTTGGGCAATGCTGGTATTAAACATTACAGAGGTGGGTCCTGGGAGAGCTTTCCAACTGATGCCAAATTAGGAATGCCCAATGTGACAAAATGGGAGGATGCACTCATCAGGACTCTCCTCTCTTCCTCTCTCTTGCACACACACACATACACACAGAACTTTCTGACTTGCACAAAACATAAGTATAATGGTAAACTTTTTAGGATCTCCCCAGCAACCTTCTAAGTGACCAACTTATGACAAGGCGGGAGTGAATGCAGCCACAGCCTGGACAAGCCCACCAACCCCACTGCAGCCTCAGGTCCCCAAGTCTGCTGTTTCTTCCCCACCACTGCTAGGCAAGCAGGGAGCCTAACAGGTTTGTAGGTATATTATCTATTCTTTCTCAAAGAATAAATGAGCAAGCGAGGATACCTTCTTCACCCTAACTAGCATTGTTGCATTCCGGCCAGAATTTCCTAAATTCTCACGTCTTCTATGTCCACACAAAAGCATTCCCCAGCACTGTAACCCCTAAGGTGTCCCACCTCTGGGCACGGGGGAGAGCCTCAGGGAACAGGATTCCATCTCAAAAACCCAGATTTCTGGCTCTTTGCCTCAGTCCAACCCTAAGGCTGGCCTTGCAAAGAAGGCTATGCAGTTGCATTCTCCCCCCCTCTGCCCTTGCCTTCTTTGTAGATGATTGCAAAGCCTGCGGCACTTTCCCCAGACAAAGCCAAGGTTACCTAGCCCTGCAAAGGCAGAAAGACCTTTTCCCCCACCCAAGTGCCAACTGGCATAACCATCTCTTTCCCCCACGCTCGCAGGATGCGGGGTGCACACACTTGGACACAAACACGGTGCCTTAAAACGATCACTGGATGCCAGGCAAAACTAGGACTACAAATCTGACCAAGGAGAAAGGAGGCTCTGGGGCCCTGTTTATGAGCCGCGGGTCTCTTTTGCCTCTTTTGTTGCATTTCAGGTCTAGTTCAGGAAAAACAAACCCAGCAAGCCTTTCCTCTTCCCCAGGCGCCATCAGCTTTGGGCCCGGGACAGCCAGGCAGCGGGAGAGAAGCAGGGACCATCTCAAGACTGAGATCTCCCCTCAAAAAGCCGGGCAAAGCACCACCTGCCAAGTCGGGCACCCGTCTCGGCTGCCTGGGCTCTGCGCTGGGCACCCAAGCGCTCCCTCTCCGCCGGTTCCCGGACTGCGCGCCCCGCTGGGGTGGCAACTCTGCTCATACCGACCTTTGCTTTCCTTCTCCTGCACTTCAGGACTGGATACGGAGACCTCAGCCAGGCAGCTTCTCTCTTCAGAAAGGCCGCCTTTGGCCTCGGGGCTCTCCACCTGGGAGACTTTGGCGGGCTCCTGGCCGCTCGCGGTCTCGTTCATCTTCTTTTCCATCTGCAGCTGGGCAGCCGAGAGCTGTGGCTTGGCCGCGCCACGAGGGTTGAGCTGGAGCATGACAGTGGAGCTGCCTTCGGGGCTGTTATTGTACTCTTGGGTTTTCCCGGTGGCGTAGGTTTGACTCAGTCTAAAATATCCAGGGACAGGAACCTCGGGGTTCTCAACGGGACAGGACTCGGGGACCAGCCTCTGGTACGAAGGGACCTCGGCAGAAATGAGTTTGTTGCGCTTATCAGAATACATGCAGCAATTGGATTCTTCTTTAATGTTGGTAGTGAAGGAGCAAGTGGGGACTTGCTGTGTAACAGGTTGCTCTATTCGACAAGATCTGTTCGGGTCTGTCCAACTGTCTACTTGAGGTATATAAGGATGCACATTCATACCCATATTTTGGTGGTTCACTTCTCTTTTGGCCAGAGACGGGAGCAGTCCACAGGTTTGCATTCCATAGGTCCCCATGTCTGCGCTAGGTGGTGGCATGTACATGCTGGCGCTGCTCGAATAAAAACTGTCACTCCTGCAGGCACTGATCAAGGAATCTACTAAAAAAGTATTAGCAGCAGGAGAGCTGTTGGGAAAGGACATTTTGGGGAGGAATTTGAAGAAGAGAGATTGTGTCCTTTGTAGGCTGACATCTCTAGGAAAACATTCCCCGTGTAATTGTGGATGCCTCTGCCGACCACATGACAACCAAGCCAATGAGATTTGAAAATGGCCTTGAGCCGCAGCCTCCTCGCAGGTCACGTGCTCCAGAGCCCGGCCGGCCGGCCGCGTAAGCACGGACAACAGCGACATCTACAACGCGCCGGTGATAGTGCGCGCTGGAGACAACCGGCCCAGAGCTTTCCGCCGCGCGCCCGCCCGCCTCCCCGGGGCTCGCCCGGCCTGCCTGCCCCACTCGCGCCCCCCGCCCTAGCACTCGGGCCCCGCCGGCGGAAGGAAAGGCTTGGTCGGAGGGGCGTCCGGGAGGACACGCGCAGGGAGGGAAGCCAGAGCGCCGTGGCGCCAGCACACACAGAAGCATTTCCCTGCACACGCCCAGGCAGAGCGCGCCCAAGAGGGCCGGGTCCGGGACAGGGACTGGGGGGCGCGGGCTGGTGATTTTAGTACTGGCAAGCCGGGGAAGGTGAGTCGGATACCCTTGGTCCCGAGACATCCCACGCCAGGGGGGCCAACGGGGAAAACCTTCGCGCAAAGACACGGCCAAGGTGTCCTAGGAAGCGGCGGCGTAAAGGGCCGCGAGGGCCGAGAGGCCACGCAGCTGGCTGGCCCTGCTGCCCAGAGGATGGACCAGGCCGGCGGTCTCCTCTCCCAGCCCCGCCGCCTCTCCTCAGAGCCCCTCCGCGCCCCCCGCAATCTACAAGAGCCCCCGGCTCTCAGAGGAACCACACCCTGACCTTTGCGTGGCCACGGGGCCGGGGCCGGGCGCTGGGAGCTTTCAGTCCCGAGAGACAGTCCTTCGCCAGCAGCTCCCTATCCGCGAGAGCGTCCCTGAGACTCCCAGCGGGAGGACTAAGCCAAAATTTCTATCCCCACTCCCTGGTGATAGAGGGCAGAGAGGAAGAAAGGGAGAAAGGAAATGTTTGAAAGCAGAGGGGAAAACTCTGACCCTCAGACTCCAGAAGTTTTAGGAAAGTGACTGGGCCAGGCAGGAGGGAGAGAGATGCAAAGGTGTCATTTGGTTCTTCTATGAAGAAAAATATGTTTTCCTTTTATGGATTTTGTAAAAGCATTGGTTTCTGACAAGTGCAAGGTACAAAAGGTTGTGGAATTTATTAATACATATTAAGAAGAATCAGGGCGATCAATAAAATTCTCATCTACATTCTTGGGCTACTTGGTAATTTTCTTGCTTCTGAAGGTTTTTAAAGAGTTATACCCGCTGTTGCCACACACGGGAAGATATTTTATTAACAAATCAATCGAGACTTTGTAAAGGATAAGATTAATAGTTAAGATTTAGCATAATGGCGTTCGCTTTATGAATTATTGAAAATTATACTATTGATTTTTTCCCATCGCTACTAACCAAGAAGGTCAATTTTTGTTTTAACACAAATCGTCAAATATTAAAAGCAATACTTTTGTCAGAAGTTGAGTTTTATAGTTTTGAACAATCCTTAAAATTATTTGATAAGATTTTGCTTGGGTAAGAAGAGAAGGAGATGGAGGACTCTTAGTCCTGTGTTTGTTCTGGTGAGGAAAAGTTCTGTAAAGAAGATATGGTGTGGGGTTGTGGTCCAGCTCATTAAAGAACAACCACCACCACTACCACCATGGAAACTGTTTTATGAGAAACTTGAACAACTTCCTCCCTCCTTCTCTGGTTGCAGGCGGGTGAGCCGCCCTGCGGAAGCCCTGGCCTCTGGACAGCAGCGGGGAGCTTTAACCTTGATTTCCAAAGTCTTGCCCAGGGCGAGGGGCCCTGCCAGTTCGAGGGAGCAGTCCTTTGGCCTTCCGGGTTCCCTTCCTGGCAGCCAAGAAAGTAAAACGGCCCCGGAAACTGACCGTGAACCAGTTCTCAGAACGGGAAGGCATCTGTGCTTTCTTCTCCCCACACTCACCCAGGAATGGGCTGGCCTTGGATTTCAGGCCCAGAGACTGAACTTGTGGGTAAATTGGGTTTCCGCCTCAGCAGAACATTTCTTTGGGGTCCACCGCTCATTAAAGCGCTCCAGCATTCTGGGGAAACCTAATTGCCCGCCTGCTCCTTCACAAAAACATTTCCCAACAAATCCTTTGTGCCCACTCCCCAGAAAGAATTTCCCCTGGCCTGGTGAAAACAGGCACTGAACATTATTTTCAGCCTTGGGACTGATTCGCTTGTCTCCTCTCAGTGCCCTCGCCCAAACAATAACCCCTTTTAAAAAACTCCGTGGTGGCAATGAGACAGACCTTTTAAACCTTTACGCAGCTGTTCAAATACAACATCATTGTCAGGTTAAAAGCCTGGCGCCTCTAACTGCTCAGGCTGTAGCACCCCAGCTTAGCTGGAGGTTTAAACATTACCTTTCCACAGGGGTAGCTATTTTTGAGCTTGAGGGTGGGGGTGGAAGGCAGGAAAACATACACACACACACATACACGCACACGCACACATACACAACTTTTGACTCTAGGTCGTTCAAAGCCAGCAGCCACTAATCAGTGCCCCAAAATTTCTTTTCTCGAATTGTGGAGATCTTGTTTTGAGCCACAGCTAATAGTACCCAGGGCTCGACAAAGTGCCCGCTGCACTCACTAGCGGCAAAGCCCTGACGACACCCGCCTGGTGCTCCAGTATTTGTGTCCCTTTGCATCTCGGCCAGGAGAGCTGCCCAGAACACGATTGCCCACTTTCCCTATCTCCAGCAAGGCAAGACTGTCCAATCTAATCAGGAATTTTATGCCCATTAAATGCCCTTTCATAATCTTTATTTATACACGAAGAAAACATCCAGGCTAAAAACAAGCAATTCCTTCTGGAATGGGTAAGTCTTCAGTGAGACAGGGCAGACAGAATCTGCCTTCTGTATTTGGGGGCCTTTTTATTTCCACTCCCTGTGATTTCCAGCTCAAAGTCATCCCATACTGGACTAGGTTTTAAACTAATCTTCATTCACAGGACCTTATCAGGTATAATTTTGAATTTATTCCTACGAAATCTGTTTTTTGTCTTTCAAATTTTGCCTTTCAGATTGGTTCCTTGGGGCCAGAGATGGTAACTTTGAAAAAGATTTTTCTTATTAGGAATCAAGCAAAATAGAAATAATTCAAGAGAATGAGCTGGATGGAAGAGGACGGAAAGTGTGCCTTGACAGCTTAACGCCGAGATGAAGCAAACAGAATCAAAAGACAGTGACTTTAAAGGCCGGCCCTTATTTTGCTTATAGTATTTAATGTAGTAGCTGTTTTCAATCATCTTTAGATCAGGTGGAGCAGTTACCATTAATAATAAATAAATATTGCACCATAAAGGAAATGAATAACCACATTTGTACCAACACCACTTTCTCCCTGGCACAGTTCTTTCCAGAGAAAAATTAAAAGGGTCACCTATGCAAGCATTAGGCTTTGTAATCAAAAAGCAGCTTGCATCTGCACTCTCCTGTGTCCAGGAAGAGGAGTGGAGGCCCTGGGCCTGAGACGACCTGGGGGCTCCTAGGGTCACCCTGAATTACAGTCCTGAGGTGACTCTGGGCTGTGTCACTCTTTGGAACAAATGAAAAACTGCTTCCCCGGGCATCCCTCTGGGTTGCACTGTGTAGCACCCCGCCAAGGTGTAAAGATGTGGAGGGAGCAAATGGGGTGCGGGTGCTCCCACCAAGGCGATAGATAAGGGGTATACGGAGCGGTGCAAAAGGGCCAGCGGCCAAGAGCCTCTTTCCGGACGGACACAAAAGACTCCCACTTCGCGCATTTTCCCTCCACTTCAGAATCTGAGATCTCGGCGCCTCGAGATCCACGACCACCCTCCGTGAGCCCCACAGGCTCAGAACAGTGAAGGAGGGCCAGGTCCTTAGCCTCCCTAGTTCCCTTGCGATCCCCTGGTCCTTATCAGGCCCTCGCTGGGCGTTGCCGGTGGAAAGGAACTGCCGACCGCTGAGCAGACAGTCCGCAGCGGCTGCCAGCCAAGGCCAAGGGGCCCCGCACCACCGCTGGGGCCGCCTCCAGGGCAGCACAACGACATCTGGGGAGAGGGTTCTTGCCCCACGTAGACGGAAGCCCTGCTTAGGCCCCAGGAAAGGTCGCTTCGCAATAGCTAAACTGGACCCTCGGCCAGACAGGCGGAGCCTGGGATGCCCGCGGGAAACACCCACGACTCTCGCTGGCGCCTCGCCGGGGAGTCCTGGCGCCCCAGCCTCTCGGGAAACCAACACCAACTCCTGGAGGCAGCCAGCAGACAGGCGCCCCAGCCTTACAGCCAGGCATGCAAGGCGGGAGAGAGAGACCGAGGAGTCAAGGAGGCCAGCGCTTATTCTGCGGGCTGTAGCTCTTCACAATGAACTTCAGGGAAAGGGCGCAGCCATCCTCCCTTAGAGCGGTCCCTGTGCTGGAGCCCTGTCCTCTTTCTCCCTTTTGGACCTCAGAACAGGACACTGCCAACAGGGGCAAGGGCCCGTTCCAATGTCAGGGGCTTTGCTGCGGCATGCAGGACACTCGGCGAATTAAATGCTTCTGAGGGTCCGTGACAAAATCAAACTCTGCACCTCAAGGCCAGCAGACAGCTTGGAAGGGTGGCTGGGGTTGCCAACCCCACCCAACACCCGTTTGCTTCAAATACATCCCTGTTTCACAGTGCTTCGGAGTACAGACGTTTCCCGTTTCCCAGAAAGAGCTCGCTGCTTGCCTGAGCCGCAGCACCCCAGCTCTGAGTAGGCACCCCAACTCCTAGCCGACCCGCTCCTCCGGTGGCAGGGGATAGCACCACACCAGGCACGTCCCTGGGCCCCCTAGCTCAGAACCACAGTCACTCGTACATGCATCGCATTTTTTTCTAAATACACAACTCAGCTAAATTGCCAACACTCTAATCTGTTTTAAACAAAGCCTTTTAATCATCCCTGTGGACTGAGCACTCACAAGATGCATGTGGTTTTTGGAAGGTGGGGAGGAGGGATCCTATTCAGGATATCACTTTCCATACTCAAACCAACAAGAACAACGATTTTCCCTAATTCAATTAACCCGCAACGGTTCTGACATATTTCTAGACACATAGATTTGTCCTTTAAAAATCTCTCCTCGTCCACCATTAGTTTATGTACCAAGGTATTGTTTTCAACAGCTTTATCTTTAATGTGACAACGAGTAGGTGATCTTCTGTTTCAATAATCTGGTTGCCCCTCTCTTCTCTGTCTCTAAACAACGTCGTACACCTTATGACTTCTTATTAGACCAACCAGACAACAAACACCTTAGCTGCCGCCTGTTTCTAACGGGCCAAGATTGCCTATTAGAATCTACTACTATATTGGAAAGATAAGGTACCGCAGTCGCTCGGCCAAACGCGGCTTCTGGAACGTGAGCGCGCCCTCGTGTGGCTATCTAAGCTCCTGCAAATGAGAAACCGAATCTCCGGTTTGACTTGCCACTGGCGGTTGGCAGATAAGCCTGCTACATTTAGATGCAGCAGGAGAGGAAAAAAAAAAAAAAAAAAAAAAAAAAAAAGATGGAGAGAGAATGAAATAGACCAGTTTTCAGCTCCAAGAAAGAACATATTACTAGGGCATTGACATGTTACCCTGATGCCCAGAATTCCAAACAAAGGAATCCCCTTCTGAACGAAATTATTTGATTGTCCGTTTTGTTTCTATTGCATCTTTCACCAAAGGTTGAAAGATACTTTAAAAAAACAATGTAAATATATTTTCTTTTGTTCCATATCTTAGAAACTGCCAAAATTTATTTGGTAGGGTGGCAAACGATTTTCAAATATGACAGATATAATCCTGAACAGAACTTACTTCTTTTCCCAAATGTCTACTTTTAAAACTGCAGTTCTTCATTCAAGCAAAAGGGACCACTTTCCAAGATGCCTCAAACATCTCTACCACAACAATCTAGCTGTAGTGAAAACTAATACATATTTGAATTTAACCAACATTTAAGAAAAGAAGCCCATTGCTACTGAGTTACTCAAATGTTTGAAGGGAAATTAAGGTTATTGATCCTGAAATTAGGAATTTTCTTAGATTTATGGCAAGCTCCCAATATGATTCTGTGTGGTCATAAATGTGTGCACGGTCTGGATGTGTAAGCATGTATGCATGAGAGTGGGTGGCGGTGGAAAATCACAGAAGAACCTTAAGGCGCCTAATTATTCAGAGAGGTTAAAGGTGATGACCTTGACATTTTGGAAGTTCAAAGGCATACACTTATGCACTTATGTTTTTCCTTTCCCCAAAAGCCTTAGCAATTTAAAAAATCTACCCTTCCAAAAAGCATACTTTGTCAAAAGATGCATAAACTGCTATGCATCTCACAGAGTTATATTTTGACTTTGGGTTTATAAGAGGCTAAGAATCATAAGATTCATTTCACTCTCTTCAGAGAAAGAGAAGCTTTTCTCACTTCTCTAGTTTATTGCACATTGCGGAAATCTCTTTTGGGCCCACCAGAAGGTGTATAATATAACCCAATTAAGCTGTTTAGAACTTTGGCTTTTATGGTGTTGTCTAGACAGTTCAAGGTTTTGTAAACAGCCTGGCCTGGCCCTGCAACATAAAGTGCAGTGCAGCCCTCACCACATTCTTTACTTTGAAGCGATAAATGTGGTGAGAGACAGGTCTGCAGCCCTGGCCCTCACCCAGGGAAGGGGGCTTAACATTGCCTGCCAGGCCTGCTCCAAAACCAGCAAGGACCCCAAGCTCTCTCCACCCACTAACTTTCTTCTAGCAAACTCCCACCATCCCCAGTGGAGAGCTCTAATTTTGGTTTCTTTAAAGGAACCCTGGTGCCTTGTCACTCTATTAGGATGGACTTTGGATTTTCTAGCCAATTTAAAAAAAACTGTTTTATCTTTTCAGAAATCCAGTTCCATAGGCTGAGAGAGGAGGTTGGGATTTGCTTCTTAGCTTCCTACTGCCCCAGCCTCATTGCCTGGAGAAGGTAGCACCAACATGGCTAGTTCACACCATCGATTCAGAAATTTATCACTGACGTGATTAAAAAAAAAAAGTGTAGCCTGGAGAAGATTCGAGGGAACAGCAAAATTAAAAAGTATGTCCTGGATTTTCAGTTGCTTGGGAGAGAGGGTTCTGGCTACTAAGATATCCTAATCAGGCACTAGCATCTTCACAGAGCAAAGTTCATACAGTGTATTGAAGTTGTAACCTCCATTTTACTAGAAACCATTTATTCACACACAAAAAAGACAGTGACTCGTGCCTTGACATGACAGACCAAAGGTACATTTCCCAGAGTTTAAATAATCTGCATTCAGTGAGAGGGAAGGAAAGAATCTCTTAGGCTCAGAACAAAACAGCAGCGCCTTCTAACCCGTGGCCTAGCTCCCTACGGATTCCGCCGGGTCCCCACGAGGACTCGGAGAGGGGGAGGGGGAACAACAGCACATTGGCGGTAAAACTGTAAAGGGACGTTTGCATTTACCATTTTCCCCTTATTAGGATCCGCTTGGCCAAGTCCCCGGCCTCGTCCGCAGGCTGCAGTGGTCGCTGGGAGGTCCCGAGTTGACCGTAGGAAGGAATCATGAAGTTCCACAGAGAAGAGGCGTCATTAAACCCAAAGACATTGGGCCTGCGGAGGGCAGGCTGGTGGGGAGGTGGGTGGGTGAGTAGGGCTGGGGAGGGGGTGCTTCCTGGAGCTCTCAAAATAAAGGGTTTCCAGTGAAATACTGCAGACGGTCTCTGTTCAGTTTCTTTTCTTTCATCCTTCGATTCTGGAACCAGATTTTGACTTGCCGGTCAGTGAGATTGAGCATCCGAGAGAGTTGGAGTCTCTTCTCTTTGTTTATGTATACATTAAAGAAAAACTCCCGTTCCAGTTCTCGGATCTGGTACTTGGTATAGGGACAGCGCTTTTTCCGGGACCTCTGGGGGGCCACTGCAAGCCAAAGAGACCAGGAGTGAGTGAGGCCGCTGCCTGCTACCCCCCACCCACCCGCCGGGGCCACTGAGCAAAGGCCAGGCCTGGCCCCGTTAGGGACGTCCCCTGCCTCCTCTGAAAGGCCCTGCCTGCGTCGTGGGGGATGATATATGGGCGGGCACAGGAGAGTGCGGGCGTGGACGTGTGCTCACGCCCAGGGACAGACACACACACACACACACACACACACACACACACACCCTGGCACGGACGTTGAGAAGAGAAGGCTCTAAACTGGAAGCCAGAGGGAGAGAGGAGCGCGCCTGCCGCCCGCCGCTGGGGCATCTGCTCAACTCCAGTGGCGCGCGTCAGCCAGCGGCTTGGATAAAGTCCAGTGCGAGGATCACCCACCCCCTCCCTTAAGAGCCTGGGGCTCGCGTGTCCGCAGTCACCAACCGGCTGGGACTCTCCCTCCCTCCTTCCGTGGTCTTCAGCACCCCCACCCCAAAACAGTGGGGAAAGCGCTCTGCGGCGATTCATGTCCTCCTCGAAGTCTACCTTAAGCCCACCTAAATTGGTTTCCTATCATAAACACGCTTTACAACGACCCGGGAAATCTTATAGGATGTATAAACCCCTTCGAATGCTTATAAAGTAGCACATAAAACGGCGCAAGCCGAGGGAGGCCCCCGCCCCCCCCCGCGCGCCCCCCGGCCCCGCCGCGCGCCCCGCGCCCCGCGCCTACCTGCGCCGCCGCTCTTCTCGGCCCCCGCCTCCCCCGGAGGGCCCTCGCCGTCGCCGCCGCCGCCTTCCGCGGCCCCTTTGGGCTCCGAACCCGCGCTCCCCTTGGCGCAAGGGCTGCCCCCGCCGCCGCCGGCCCCGGCCTTGGGGTCGCCCTTGTCGGCGGCGCCCTCGGGCCGCTGCGGCGCTGGCGGTGGCGCGGGCTGCGGCCCGGCGAACGGGGGCCCGGGCGCCGCCTCGTAGAACTGGTCGAAGCCCTGCGGCAGGATGCCGTTGCGGCCCACCGCGCTGTAGAAGTTGGAGGCGGCGCCCGCGGGGCCGTGTGGCGGCCCGGGCGCGGCGCACACAGGCTCGGGCGCCTTGAAGAGCACGTCTGGCCGGCGGCCCGCGGGCGGGAGCAGTTCGCGCTGCATGGCCGCCTCCTCGGCCGCCGCCGCCGCCGCCGCCGCCGCGTAGTAGGGAGCGTAGCCCCCCGCGCCGCCGCCGCCCCCCGCGCCGCCCCCGCCGCCGCCGCCGCCGCCGCCGCCGCCGCGGTACGGCCACTTGGCGCGCTCCAGGCTGTAGTCGCGGAAGGCCATCTCGCGCACGGGCTGGACGTGCGGCGCCAGGTTGGAGGAGTAAGGGAAAGTCATCTGGCAGGACGACGGCTGCGAAAGGAACGACGGCTTGCCGGCGAAGTCCGACGGGGCCACGTAGTAGGCGCAGCCGGGCAGGTACATGCTGGCTGCGCTCGGGCCGCACTCGTCAAAATCGTTCATGGCTCCGCGGCGCGCACGCCGGCAAGCCCTGGGCCGCTCCCCGCGCCGCCAACCTGAGCCATCGATTGCACAAGACGCTTGGGCCAGGATCAACTAAGCAAAAATCCCCACCGGGCGCTGACGTGCAATTCATCTTGATTGATTCTGGTGGTAATTATGTCACGTGACGCCATGGAGAGAAATGTCCTTATATCTATATCAGCTCTCGCCAACACGCCCCGGGACGGCTCCTGGCGCCGAGACTAGGGCACGCTGGGGGTGGATCTGCCGCCCTCTCACGCCTGCTCTCCCTGGGCGCCTCCTGGCTAGGCTGAGCCGCAGGCCGGTCACCTGCGCTCTGCCAGTGGCTGCCACCGCTGGGCGCATCTGCCACCGCCCGACTGGGCCGCCCGCCCGCGTTCGCCCTCCCGCGCAGCTTTAAGTACGCGGACTTAGGCCGGCTGGGAGGAGGAGGGAGGGGAAGGAGGGGGAGGAAGGGGGAAGGGAGAGAAGTGGCGAGCGGAGGGGGAGCCCCCGGCCCCAGCACTGGGGACTAGGTGTGAGGGTGTGAGGTTCCCACTCCCACCCCCTTTCCTGCGGCCGCTCCCTCCCCCGCGATACCGACACCCTCGGCAGCTCACCCGCCGGGAGCTTGTTGCTTCTTGTTCAAGGGGCGCAATTGCACCACTCTCCAAGGCGCTAGGAGCCCTGATTTACATATTTCTCTGCCCGGATCGTTCACCTCAGAGTAACTTGGTTCTCTCTGGATCTGACCCCGGGGTAGTGGGTGCTGGTCACTAAATCCCACGCCAAACCCCTCCCAGGCACTTGCCCAGGCCAGGGCCTTTGGTGCACACGCTGCTCCCTCTCCTCCTCTCCAGTGTCCCTCTCACTTCCTCTGTCCCCTCTTCCTTCCTCCATCATTCTTCAGGCTTTCCCTCTCTCTCTCTTTTCCTGTCCCATTCTCTCCTCTCTTCTTTCCTTTTCTCTTCTTTCTTCCTCTTCTTTCCCGTCTCTCTCAGTGTGTCCCCTCATCTCACTTTCTCTCCACTGTGCTGTGTATCACGTCTGTCTGTCTCCCTGTAGCTTCTCTATCATTCTCAATGCTACAGGGAGGAGAAAGCTCTGCCGGCAGAAATGCCCCAAGGTCCCAGCCTCCCTAAAAGATGGGGTTCCTTTGAACAAAAGGATCTGGAGTTCTACCACACACGGTGCGTGGCCTCCTGCTTACCTCCCATGGCGGACACATCCCCAGTACCTCTGCCCGCATCTCGCCCACTGCTTTCAGGCTTGGCCTGGGACCAGTCTGCTTTCCACCCAGTTCCTTCACTGCACCCGAGCACGGCCAAGGCCTGCGCATTCACGCGGTGTCTCCACCAGGCTCCTGCAGTGCCCTTGGGTCTGCATGATCACTGCAGGTCCCCCGGAGGTCTGTGGGCTCTCCGAGGGTTCTCATTGGTGCCTGGCTCCCCACTGGAGCCCTCTGCACCACCGGGCTCTTTAGGCTCTCATCTACTCTTCCCAAGGCCTTGCTCTCCCTCTACTGCAACCTTCTCCTAGCCCAGGGGTCCAGGCCAGGCCTGGGCTCCCGTCTCAAGGACAGCTAGCACTTTTCTCCTCAAACCCAAATCCCAGAACCAAGGGCAAGAGACTGCCCCGGTGCCCAGGAGTCCCCTGCCCAGGCAACCCAGCACTGAAGCCTGGGCCGCAGTCCTTTGCCCAGGGCAGGCGGTGTTGGCCGCACCGTGGTCCCCTCCCCGGGCCGGGCCGGGCTGCTGCAGTGCCGGTGCTGTGCTCCCTGCCCACCGTGCCGACAGAGAGAGAAAAGGCGGGTGGTCTGAGCTAATATCTATTTTCTGGTTGATGTCCCCCCTTCCCTTTTTCTCCTCCCTGCTTTTCTTCCTTCCTCTCTCTTTCCTCCGCCCCCTCCCGCATCTGCTTCCCTCCCCCAACACTGCGCAAACAGGTCTGTGGCGACGGGAGGGTACCAAGCCTTCTCCCACCCCCAACTGTCCATCCCGAGTGCCCCCTCCCTGCAGCTGGCACCCCCGCCCACCTTCCAGCTGCCACCCTTCTCAGCCCAGACCCCCAGCACACTTATCTGCCTCCCCATCTCCATCCTAGCCCCAAGCCTCTGCTTTCGGACACCAGGTTGACGCCCCTGGATCTCTCCTAAAATGGCTCCCCGGACGTTGCACATTGGCCCCGCGGTCGCTCAGGACCCAGGGCAGCGGCGGGGCCCCCACTCGGGTCTTGCTGTGTCGGGGGTGGGGAGTGCAAAAAATTCTCGCACCTTTCCTCTGCTCGCCGCACGGAGTGGGACGCAGGCAGCCAACCGCCCCCAAAGTGAAGCCTGCTGACCGCGGAAAAGGGAAATGGAGAGGACGAACCATTCAAGTTCAACGACATGGCGACGGCGGCGACGGCGGGAGCCGCGCTTTGAGGGGAGGGTGCGTCATCTTCGGCAGCGCGCGGGTGCACAGGGGAGAGAGGCGATGGGCCCCTCCAGAGCCTTAGCGTGGACGCTGGCCGCCACCCCCTCCCCAGCCTAGGGCGCTTGCTCAGGGATCGGACCGCATCGCTCTTTAACCCCAGCTCCTTGCTTGGTCTTCACCCCGAAAAACCAAAGAAAACCGCCGCCGCCGGACCGCGCGCATTCCGCTGGAGAACCTACCGTCCAGACCCCGGCGCTGTGGCCTTGTCCTTGCCTGTGCGGCCCCACCCGAAACGCAGAGAGCACACCAGGCCTTCGGGGCGCAGCGAGCAGCTCCTCCAGCGACAGCTTTCCGGGCAGCGCAGAGACGCGATGCGGTGATTTTGAGCCACCCAAGATAAGACACTAACTTGACCTTAACTTTGTCAGGGCGCCCCTGGTATCTGGAGAACGTGAACAGACACTGTCTGGCAGCTCTCGTAAAAGCTGACTGGGGAAGGGATTCTGAGTCATTTCATTTATTGCCACTACAGTTCTGCAAGAAAGCTTTTCCTCCCTGCCAAACTTTAATTATTTATGCTCTTTTAGGAAACGAAAGAAGAGAAAAGCGAGGGGAAAACACCCAGAGCGAGCCCCTTCCCTGCAGATTCTCCCGAAAGGACTCCTTAAGTCAAGCGACTGGAGAACAAAAATGTGGGGAGATCACCTTTGTCCAAGGACAGTCGGACAGGCGCCGTGCCCCCCTGCCCCCACCCCTGGGGTGGATGCAGCTGGGAGAGGCCTGATGGGGCACACAGGCATCTCCCTCCCGCCACGGCAGACATGAATATTTACAACGATTCTGGATTTCTCCTCCACCCCTCGGCATCCGGGAAGCGACCCCAGCCAGCCTCCCTTGGGGAGAACCCCCAGGCCTCCAAAGCTTCCCCCTACAGCCCTTTAAGCTAGCAACTGACGAATGTCAGGCTTAACCATGCTTTTTCGGTTTGAAAACCTCTTTCTTAGCCAAGAGGCCTGAGAGAACTGCACCATTTCAAGGACACAAATATCTTTTTGAGAGCCCTCAGAATTCAGCATCATTTCTCTCTGATGTTTGTTTCTTATCAGTTTCCTCAGAGTTTCAAACCTCTGCTGGCTAGGGCATGAAACACCCTCAACTTTCTATTTGTGTGGATCAGCAAAGGCGACACATTTGAACAACACTGCTGAACTGACAGATAAGAGTTTACATTTAGAATAATTTAATTCTCTTTGGGGAGTGGTCTCCATAAATATCTACCCATCCTAGACTAAAGGGACAGAGCATGATGATTTAAATATATATATATATATATATATATATGTATATATATATATATATATATATATATATATATATATTTTCTACAATTGTTGGTTTGGTCCTGGGTCTGAGAAAGTCTATTTCTTCTTCCTTTCCCCAGCCCCCTGGAATGGAGGTCTCAGTGTGGCTTCTGCCTTTGTTCAGCAGGCAAACGTCTGAATACTGACAGCACTGGGAGCCTGGACTCTGGGTGCAACTTCCTCCCTGTGTCCACCTAGGTGGGGAAACATTTCTAGGTATAAGGCCTAGATGTCCTCTTGTTTCTTTCCTTCCCATTGTGTGTGTATGTGTGTGCGCGCGCGCGTGCGTGCATGCATATATGTGCATTGAGAGTTGTGTGCATGTGTAATTCTTTTTTTAAAAAAAGGTTAAATATTTTAAATGTATAAATCAAATTTAATTCAGGGAAAGGAGTTAGAATGTTGAATGCTCAGTATTAGAGATTTATCGGTTTTGCTGTTTTTTCTTCTAGCTTAAAGCTAGTTTCCACCTCCACCAGTTAGGTGCTGGAAGGGTTGGCAGAGGAATGAGTACTAAGCAAGCCTCTGAGTTTACTGGATTGAGCTAGAGGCTGCAAAGGCCTAGAGGATCGGAGGCCACATTCCCCAAAGGGTCCTGATGTGCTCCTGGTGGAGGTGCCTCAGGGATCTTTACAGGGCTCCAGAAAAAACCTGACCAAAACTTGGCTTTGTTCTGAAATCTGAGGAACCACAAATCTTGGCATCTCCTCATAATAGCATGTATTAAAGTTTGAGAATTTAGGTAAAATGCAGAAGCCCCAACTTGCAACAAGCAGAGTGGCCCACTTAGTGTTTGAGGTGCACTCAAATCTGCCAGGGACTACCTCTGTTACCGCTGGATATTTCATAGAAATTTTGTTCATAGGCTTTCATACACCATTTCCTGACTGCCTCGGAAGCCATTTTCTCAATGAACAGTCAACACACGAGTTGAAACTGCAACCAGGAAAAACATTTGTTGGGGGGAGAATGGCCTGAAAAATTTTAGAAGGGACTCTAAAGTGTTTTTAAAAATCCATCAGCCCCTTGACAGCATGGTTGGGACTGGATATTTATTTCCACTTAAAACATTTCTATGCATTTAATATGTACGAGGAATTGTTCTTGACAAAGTCAAAATATTCATGACAACTGTAGCACAGAAAATAAAATTAGTTTAAAGTAAGGTCATTTGGGCTGAGGTTCGAGGGGCTCTGTGAGGCCCCCTCTCCCCATCCAGAGCCTGGTCCTCTACTAAAAAGGAATCACTGGACATCAGGAAGGAATCATGAACCTCTGAGCTATTGTGTATCTTACTAGGACTTGGAGGAGGTGATAGGGGACCATTATATTTCAGGAGGATTGGAAAAAAGGCCAGGATAATGGGAGATGGGGGCGGTGTGGATTCCCTGATATAAGGCTGAGCGCCACAGTACACCCAGAACAACTCCATCTGGGATCCAGGCACCCCACGTTCCACAAGGCAAACGTGGCATGGCCCAGGCCCTGGCACAGGCTAAATTTGCCTCTGAAAGGGGACAGCAGCTAGGTCTTTGTTGGAGTTGATGGGTAGTGGAGAGGGTGAGAGAGGAACTTCTGATCCTTGATCCTCCATCCTTTTCACTTCTCTTCAAGAGCAGCAACTAGGGTTTGCTGCTGAGCATCTGAGAGGTCTCCTTGCCCATGACTCTCTTGGAGTTTTTATCTCTTTGTGGTGGTGTATTTAGGTAATTCCAGAGGAAAAAGACAAGTGGATGACTTTACCTACCTTCAGAGGGAACCCATATTTTCAGCCTGATTGTAGGACCCCTCTTCCTCTTGCTTACTCCCTTCTCCTTCCCCTAGTAATTTTCCCTGCTCCTTGTGCTGCAGGGCCTCAAAGCAGACTAGTAGCTCCCCTCACAAGAACTCAGTGTGGGAAGTCCAGTTACAGGATGCACACAGGCCTGGCCTAGGCATGTGTGAGAAAGTGGGAGAAACAGAGTTTTACCAATCTTGTCTGGAGATTGCTGTTTGCTCTGGGAAATCCCAGGCCCTCTCATCCCATCTCTAGGACGTGTCCAGCCCTTTCCATCCAGCTGGAGCACCCTGCCCAACCCACATTCCAAGGTGTCTCTGAGTTTCTCTGGCCAACCTGCCTATCCCCTCCTCTTTCCCTAAAGTCTGAAGGTCTAGGGTGGCTTTTGTCCTCTCCAGGGACCAGGACAGATGGGAAGAGGTCTGGCCCCTTCCTTCCTCTAGAGTGGAGATCCTACCGGTGCCACAAAAGGCTTTGGTTGCAACAAAACTGCAGTGGATCCACAGCCCTCGCCGCTGGGGCTGGGTCTTGAGGCCCTTCCTATGTTCACAACTGTGCTGAGCTTTTTGCTAGGTGCTTGCTAAGGGAGAAAGGGGCAGAGAGAGGAGGAAAGGAGAACAGAAAAATCCAAGTGCAAGGGTTTGAGAGTGAGCCCCAATTGTGAATGCCACAGACGTGAGCAAGGACAGGTGACTCCAGCCAAGGTTGCACTGCAACTCCCAAACACCCCTCGGAAGCTTCTTAGAGCAAAGGGGTAATTGAGACTAAACTGGCCTCATCTCCCTATCTCCTACTGGCTTCTGGCTGCAGGCTGAGTGGGAGGGTACCCGGAACCAGCGGAGAGAGCCGAGGGAAAAGACCCAGTCCCAGCACCTGCTGTCCACTCCAGGCCTCCGTCCAAGAGGGCAGGCCTGGCCGGCCGCGGCTACGCCGGCTAATAGAGCGCCAGCGCCTGCTCACGCAGCACCACGCGCTTCTTCTTCATACGCCGGTTCTGGAACCAGATTTTGACTTGCTGGTCGCTGAGGTTCAGCCTGTTGGACAATTCTTTGCGCTTCTGCCGGTTGATGAATTCGTTGAGGAGGAATTCGTTCTCCAACTCCGCAATCTGCTGCTTCGTATAGGGTTTCCGCTTCTTGCGGGCCCTCCCCGGGGCCGCCCCCCACGGCAGGCCTGCAACACAGCCCCCAACCTGGGTCAGCCGGGCTGGCTTCCGGTCACTGCCCGGCCCAGTGGTTCCCCTCCCCTTAGAATGCTCCCCTTCACTCCACCTCCCATCCCGGCCCAAACCGGCCCGGAGACCATGGGCACCGTTTACCGTCGGGCAGCGAAGGTCGCAGGCAAGAGGCAACGCCCGCCGCCTGCACTGTCATGTTCAAGTTGAGCGGGCCCTTGGTGTCATCTTTGAAGCCTGCGGCGCAGGGGGCCCCCTGGAGCAGGGTCGAAGAGCCTGGCGCGGCGCGGCCCACGGTCGCGTAGTCGAACTTGGTCGCTTTGAGAGCAGCCGCTGCAGGGGCCAGGCTAGACTCGGGGACGAAAGGCGGCCGCGTGCGGCCACGCTCCTCGGGCCCGGCGGCCGCTTCGGCCGTATAGAACTTGACCTGTTCTTCGGGGCCGTCCTTGGCGCCTGGGGGTTGCAGACCCAAAGGCCCGGAGCCGGCCAGGTAGGGCTGCGAGAAGCTGCCAAAGGCAGTGGCGCTGGCGGGCTGCGCGGGGGCGCAGGAGGCGGGAGTGGAGGCCCAGGGCAGCGCCCCGCGAGGGTAGGAGATGGGGGGAAGCGCGGCCAGCTGGCCGCCATTCGGCCGCAGGTTGGAAAAGTAGAAAGAGTCGGGCGACTGCAGATTCAGAAGCGAGCCCACATAGCCCGCTCTGTAGAGACTGCGTTCACACATCTCCAACAAAGGGCTTCGGCTGCGCTCGCAACAGTATTTAGTTACAACCGGGAATAAGAGGACCGGCTCAGACGATTGGACGAAACTTTGCCTGCAGGTTCTTCAAAGTCGGTCATTTCGGCACCGCCTACATCCCCCGACCCGTTTCCCCCCCTTCGGGGTATTATGATAACACCCGTAAGGTTGAATGGCGAAGGACAAGGCTGCCGCAGAGCCAAAACAGGTTGAGCAAAGCGAAGCCACTACAAGTTTCCGGGCTGGCTTCAGGAGCTGGCGGCAGAGAGCTGAAGGTGCCTTTGCCCAAATGTCCTTTGGGACCCTTCGTGGTCTTCATTGGCTTTGCCATTCCGTTTTCCACTGGCTACCTGGGCCGGACTTGCGTCTACCGGCTTTAAATTGCAGCTGAGGCATTTTGCTGTAACCGGCGCCCCTGTGCTTGTCTGGAGAGGGCGCGGCCTGGCAATGCCACTCCTCTCTCAATCCCTTTCATACAAAGGACCTCTCAGGAGGCCGCTGCGGGGGCGGGGGAGGATCAGGCAGCAAAGTCCCACTCACGGCCTGAGCCCTGGGTCCCAGGCCGCAGACGCATCCAAGAGGTTTACCAAACTCAAAGGAAGTCATCACAAGCTCTGCCGAAGCTTGGCTCTCAGGAAGGATGCTTCACACCACTCCTGGTGTGTGTCCCCATGACCGACCAGGAACTCTGCTTCTAGAGAAATTGCCATCCAGGACCAAGGAGAATGCTGCCAGGGAACCCAGCAGCTTGAGTACACAGACAGTCGTGGCAATAGGCTATATTCCTTTTATCGCCAGCAGTCCTTTTAGCGACTACATCTTGCAAAACAGAACTCAAGGTAGTGGGCAGAGCAGGACAAACACCCCCAAAGAAGGTGGAAAGACAGAAGAGCCAGAGTCACCTGGCGGAGTGGGGGTGGGGGAGGGGGAGGCAGGCGCACCGAGGCGGCCAGCCAGCCAGCAGCGTTTCACGCCTCTAGGCTTCCAGGGGCGAAGGCAGCTGGCGGGTTCACAGATCTGGCAAACAGGGAAGCAGGAAGGGCAGCCGTTCCTCGTAAGGAGCAGAATTTGCAGCCCCTGCGACAGGCCCTCCTGTCTAGCCTGCCCGGAAACCTAGGGGTCTTCTGCCTCCAGTACTAAGAACCCAGAGACCCAGTGAGGGTCAGTTCCAGAGAGAGACGTCTGTCCTAGCCTGCAGCGGCCCCCCTGGTCCCTGAGCCAAGCTGGAATTGGTTAGACTGCCAGCTCCAGCACGGAGACCACACAGGCGCCGCCGGAGGGCAAGACTGACCACCGCGCTGAGACTTTATTGTGTGAGTTATGGCGACCAATTGGGCGGCTCTGCGGAACGCAATCGGCCTCTTCCTCCGACTTTAGGGCGGGGGAGGGGGTTGAGGTGGGATAGGGTTGGGGAGGGCTGGGGATGGGGGTGGGGCGGTGGGGGTGGGGGAAGTCCGGGGCTCCTCGGGGCACTGTTACAGTTTCCTTAGGAGCTCAGACTTTAGAGTCTGCTCTCCGACCTTCCCAGGGAGGGGTAGGCAAAAGCTGCAACCCTAGTTCCTATAGACTCAGGGCAACTCAGACCTTGGTCACAGATATCTCTTATTTTGGGAAACTCGCCCTATTTTCCAGGAGCCGCGGCCTTCTCAGGCCTGAAATCTTCAGTTCAGGGGACCCTGCGGTGTCTGCGCCTCGCGTCTTCACGCACGGCGTTTCCGTGGTATTTCCAAGCCTCCAGGTGTCTCCTTCGGACTCCTCGGGCAGTCTTAACGGCAGCTGTTTGCCCGTCAGGACTAAACGTAAAAAAAGAGCTAAGTGCAAAGCAGATAAAGACTAGAACAGCTAGATTTCCTCTACTGCTCCTTGCCCAGTCGCCCCACCTCATCCTCTAGGTTTATGACTTTCAAAGTATGGCAGGCGAAGTCTTAAGCAGGGAGCTGGGGGACTGGAGGGAGGTGGGGGGCGGGAATGAGTCTTGGCGGGTGAGAGAGAATGGCACAGCAGCGTTTGGCTGAGAAGCTGGAGGCGAGTTCTGCCAATGCCGCCGACCGCCCAGGAGATGGCGAGCGCGCTCCACGCCTGGCGAGGCGCCGCTGCACGGTCAAGATCAACAGTGAAGGGCGGTGCGGCGGCCTGGGGTCGCCAGCCTGCGCGGTCACGGCCCGCTGCCAGGCGCGGCCGACAGTCTCGGGAAGCCCGAGATGGGCCGCAAGGCTGCCCGGGACAGCGGAGCCCAGGGACCCAGCGGGTCGCTAGAAGCGTTGCGGCAGCTTCTTTGTCTGGGCTGGAGTCCCGGCTCCAACGCTTTCCCTGCCTCTTGAATCACGCACAGACCCGCGGGCCTCAGTCCCCTGCCCGCAGCGCTGAGAATCTGCCAGGTTTCTGTGTCGCTTTCCCAGCGATTTCTCAGTCTCTAACTACAAGAAAGGTTTTTCCCCAAACTCTCTTTCCCTAGCCGGCCTCCAATGGGGTCCCTCCAGCGCCCAGGCCGCTTTTCCCACTCCTCTCCAGCCCTCCGCAATTCGGAATATGAAAAGATCGTATATAAATAACAGAGCCTTCATCTGTTATTGATTTAGCCGTCAATTCAGATTCCACCAGAGAGCATTTGAGCTCAGTTTTAATCTTCGGCTAACCTCCCATTTCTCTTAGGCGGAGGGAAATTGACGCAAAGTACAGATGAAAGCAAACCCTCGGCGCTGACCCCTCTAACCAGCGGTGGGAAATCTGAGAAAAGGATCCGGGAAATGGAGTGCGGTCCGGGAGTCTGGCACTTTACAAAAAAGAAATGAGGGGAAGAGGCGGATGGCGACTGGAAGAAAGAAAATTAGGCTCGTTTCTGATGAAAACACAACCTGTGGGGAAAAATACTGAAAATCTTAGCGCTCCTTCCCAGAGTGTAAGGTCGAGGACGGTGTGGTCCCATTTTCAGGGGTTTTTCTTCTGCAAAGATTTAATCGCTGTTCTATCTCTTCGTGTCTCTGTCTGGCCCTGTCTTTCTCTAAATGAATTTGGCTCTCTGCAGTAATATATGAAAGAAATCAAGCTGGGCCAGAGAAAACGAAAGTACTTTCCAGGACTGTAGGTCCGTGTGATTTCTCGAAGAACCCTAAAGGAACCCTCCTGTCAGAGTTCACATACTGTGCGAGAATTTTTTTAAAATCTGTGTTTTGGAACTAACTTACATAACAAAAAGCAGCCATAAAAGTTACCGGGAGCTCCAATCGAAGTGAGTATCTAGCTTCCTCAGTGGCCATTTCTAAGTGGCAGAAAAGGCCTCAAAGAAAAAGCTCTTAGTGTCTAAAAATTGCGTCTAGCAGCTAGGATGTATGTTTGTGTTTCCAGTTGTCATTTGCTGTCTGCTGCCTGCGCAGAGAAGAGGAGAGGAGATAAGGCTGAAATGTTTCTTTTTCGATTGCCAAATATGGATATGGCTTTCCAATTTCAAGACCTTTGTAAGCGAAGATATTTATAATGGGCTTTTCTAGGTTGAAAATTTCCAAGGGAGTGAGTTTTCCTACACTTGGGCACACTAATACTTACCTATTTTTAAAAGAAATAGAACTTTTAAAATAAAAATTGAGTATATTGAAAGAGAAATAACATTTTTATTGGAGATGTTTTTGAGCTGGAGTGGTAAAAAAATGTTTTAGACATGGCAAGTGATACCCTTTTTAAAAAACATCACTTGTGTGAAAGAAGTGGGGAGCACATTCCGAGAGTCAGGCGCAGAGGTTTCAGAGGTCAGAGCTGGTGCCCAGTTTCCTTCATCTATAGAGAACATCACAGTGTTCAGAATAGTAACATTTTATAATAAATAAGAACAGTTTCTAGAGGCAACATAAGCTTAAAAAAAAAGAGAACACGTGTATAAAGACTCATAGGATACAAGAGAGTTTTGTTTATTTGACTCTGCCTAGGAGTAAAAAGTGATTTTTAAATGCCTGAAGCACTGTTCCTGTATGTCAGCTCACAGACATTGCCTCTACAAAAATAATCTCTCAGTTGTATAAATATGCAGCACTTTAAAAGTAGTTCTTTAGCATCACTTTCAGAGGTTTCTTTCTTTTTTTTTTTTTTTTTAGTTCTTCTTCTTCTTCTTGGACCTTACAGCTTTATATTTTTCAAATTTGTTAGATGTTTTGAGAGGCCCAATGCGTTCACTCAGATATTTACATTCTTCATTGAGTTCTGAATAAAGTTCCCACTCATGGGCCACAATGGTTCAGTCTCTATGCAGAGACTGAGGAAGGCCTCAATCCTAGTCTCACAGACAGGAGCCCAAGGAAAAGAGTGCATTTATATCATCCATGGGTTACTCTGCCAATTGTAGCTATTTAAATATCATTATCAGGATTCTGAGAAATGAAGGCATCCATAAAGACATTATTTTCAAATTAAAGCTTATAAAAACACAAATCACCAGGTGTGTAACAAATATATAACTAAAACATCAAGTGAGGGACCCAACATTGGGAAGGTTGTCTTCATTCTAATACTCATACAAACACTATTTAATAAGGTAGCTGCTTTTAGAGCCATCACAGTGCCTTCAGCCTCCTGTTTTTAGATGTTCTGGGCGACCCCAGAGCATAGACTGCCTAGAGCTGTTTCACTTGCCTCAGGGCAACTGCTGAGAGCTAATGATTCAATTACCCAATCATGGGATATGAATGACTTCAAATTGTTCTGCCCTAATGGATTACAAAGATAATCAATTCTAAAAATGGACATATAAAGTGATTTTTAAAAAGTAGAACTCTTAAATCAGAATGGCACTTCTGAAATTCATGGGGGGGAATATTAAAAAATACTTCAAGTCCTTTATACTGGCCTGGAGGGAGAAACAGAACATTTAAAACATCATTAAAAAAATAAACCTAGACAAGAACAAAACCAATAATAAACAAGTAAGAAACAGAACTACAAAGTCAGGTTGGGCAGCAAAAGGTTTTAGAGCCAGGTGAGGGTTAAGAGAGCAAAACAATTCACAAAATTTGCCATCATCGGCAAGGGGTGGGATGGGGGGAGGAATTAAATACACATTCAAGTCTTTCCAAAGGTCTTTTGGAGACAACTGAAAGCAACTGAACTGTGGTCAACTTAGCCCACATCAGGAGACAGTATCTTTGAGCTTGGAGACAATTTTCTTGTCCTTCACTCTTCGGTTCTGAAACCAAATGGTCACTTGTCTCTCAGATAGGTTCGTGGCAGCTGAAATCCGCCGCCGCTTGTCCTTGTTAATGAACTTGTTAATGGCATACTCGTTCTCCAGTTCTTTGAGCTGCAGTTTGGTGTAAGGCACCCTTTTTTTCCTTCCCCGTCGGTAGACACACATGTCTGGCTGATTTAAAGCCACATCCCCTGGTACAAACAACAGCATGGGAAAAATTAGACTGGATATTTGGAACACCTAGCTGAGAAGTCTGTGTGTATGCCTGTCTGCGTGTGAATGAGTGCTTGGTGGGATATAGAGAATAAAAAAACCAGGCTGTTGACACTTTATTGTTATTTACACAGTCATATTACTTACACATTATTAGAGAAAGACTATTTGCACTTCAAAACAAAGGCTAATTTGATGGATCATCATGGTTTCTTAAACCGGCATCTTAACAAGCCTGTGATTTTATAGCCTGGATATTGGGGACACTCATAAGCGCAGTTTCTGCAAATGCCAGTTGCTTACATTAAAACACACCCACCCACCCACACACACACACACACACACACACAGTCAGATATTTTGCCCATGCTTTGATTCCTGTATTTTTGTGTTTGGAATTTGTGGGTTATAAGAAGCTTTAGTAGCCATCCTTGCATGGCCCTTGAAACTCTGTGACACCCCTTAAGAAAGAGATCTCTTCAGCATAGAGGCCTTAGCAAAGGGCATCTAAAGACCCTCAATTTAAGGAGAAAAATGCACCTGCACCACACAGAAGGAGCAAAGCTTTGTGAGACCGTTTATGTGGCAGGAAGATTTTACAGATTTTACAAGAACGGAACAAACTTATCCACTGGGTTAATTTTGACCAGGTGTGGAACACAGGCACCCGCTCCCAAACAGAGACCCACGCTCCTAGTTCTTTCTTTTCTCCTTCTCTCCTTCCCTTTCCCTCCTGTCCTCCCTTGTTCTCCATTGCCCCTACCTGGAAAGGATGATTTCCAAAAGTGGGACCCTTGCGGCTGGTCCTTGGCACAGTACACCTGGCTATTCCACCCGTTGGCCAGCGTCCAGGACTGGTAGCCCTCCATGGAGATGTAGGCTTCGTGCCGAGGCTCCCCAGAGCCGAAGGTGGACACCATGTCGATGTACCCGGGCACGTGCTGGTAGGGGCTCGTGTAGCCCTGGTAGAAGGACACCTCCTTAGCTCGCGCGGGAACCTCGTTGGTCGGTACACTGCTGCTCGCCAGGCCGGACACGTCCATGTACTTCTCCACGGGGAAGCCTCCCAGAGAGGCATGAGGCGACGACTTCAGCGCATTCTGCTGCAACCCCACGCCGTGCGACATGCGGCAGCTATAGTAGCCGTTGCCGAAGTGGTAGCCGTAACCCAGCGCCGGCGCACCCGGAGGCGCTGCAGCAGCGGCCGCCGCGGGTGCCGGGCACTCTTTGGTGGGGGGAGCCTCGGGGCGCGCGGCGACCACGGCAGAAGATGACGACGACGAGGCGGAGCCCGTGCGCTCAGAGGTCCCCGGGTACGCGAAACTGGAGGCCGCTGCCGCCGCCGCCGCTGCCGCCGCCGCCGCCGCCGCCGCCGCGCGCCCCGAGTGCGTCCCGGCGAACACAGGCGCGGAGAGGAACCCGCGGCACTGGCCTGGCGCTGCCGCCGCCGCCGCCGCCGCCGCCACGGAGGACGAGGAGGAGGCCGGGGCCGGCCCGGCGGCGCCGCCGTCCGCCCGCAGCCCGTCCATGTCCCAGCTCCCGGCGCGGCTCATGGCCTGGCTCGGCCCGGCCCGGGGCCCGGCCCTGGCCCCGCGCTGGACACCATGGCGCGGCGCGCCTCCTCCCTCCTCTCCTTTCTCTCGCGCTCGCTCGCTCCCGCCCTCTTCCTCTCGCCCTCTCTCCCTCTGCGAGCCTCCCGCCTCCCGCCCGCCCGCCCGCCCTCCAACAGGTTAGCTCATCGCGGGACGTTTATAAAAACGAAGTTCAGGTTGGGAGGGGGCCTGGGCCGGTCGGGGGGCCGCCTCCCGCCCCGAGGGCGCCGGCCGGGGACCGTGCCATTGGCTGCGCGGGGACACGTGGGGACAGGGGCGCGGGGAGCCTGGCTCCAGGCCCGGGCCCGCCTGGACCCACCCACCCCGGCCCCCAACCCCCGCAGCCCCTGGCGCGGCCCACTCCCCTCCTCTCCCTCCCCCAGACCCAGGCGTTGGCGCTGCAGCCACCCCCACGAGTTGATTGCGCGACGGCCCATCCCAGGCCCTGTCTGCGACGGAGGCGCCAAGGCCTGCGCCTTGTCTCGGCCAGGGCTGTCTTTGCCACCTCTCCTAGGCTCCCCGAACTGCAAACAAAATGAAGATGAAGGGCAGAGATGGTCAGAATGATGTGAAAACAGACCAAAAAAAAAAAAAAGTTTTAAAATCCTGTAATCTTTCCTTAGCCCACCTCTGGACTCTAAACTTGGGGGAGCTGAATTTCCCTACCTTGAACATTGCTAACTGGCCAAGGCATTTCACACATATAAGACTCATAAGATCCTGAACACACACGGATTTACTGTCCACCCAGAAAATACACACACAGCGCCCTTGGGCGGCGGCAGAGACTTGCAAGCGAATCAAGCAGAAGGGGAAGACCAACCTCACATGCGTCGCGCCAGTCTGACACTCTGCCCCAGCGAGAAAGTCCATGGTCCACGCCTCCGTGTCTTCTCTGCGCTCAGCCCGCGGGAGTCGTCTCTCGAGCTGGGACACTCGGTTCCAGGATGCCTCCCTCGGCCGGCAGAAAGACCCTCTGAAGGGCGCGGAAGGCAAAGTCACTCTGCTGCTGCCGCGAAGCCTCTGCGCCTCGCCCGCAGCCTACCGGCCTCTTGCATTTTGCAGCCACCACCCACCCACCCCCGCCCGTTACTCACACCAATTAATTGAAAACTCCACTTTCCCAGGGACCTTTGTTTTGCTTCCTTTACCAAGTTACCAACGGCACAAAACTAAGAGAGGCAGATTAAGAGGGTACTTTTTCCAAGCAAAGCCTAGGCTTGGGGTAGCAGCAACCCAGAACACCTAAATCTGACTTCAAGGGGATCTCTGGGCATTTCTGGTGGGGCTAGACCCTGCTATGGGTGCCTGCTGCCAGAGCTTTGGGGATCACAGCCTCAGCCTTTCTTTCTTCCTTCCTACCATTCCTCAGCCTCAGAGTCCAAGCCTAGTCCAATGAATTCAGCAATGAACAGGGCAATTGTGTGTGTCCTGTGGAGGTTTGGGTCTCTGTTTTAGGAGCAATATTAGATTCCAAGACCCAAGGGTGCTGGAGGGGGCATAGGAGCCCTTAGGGTGAGCCAATTTGGTTCTGTGGCATCAACTCTCCAGGCCAGTCTATCTGCAAGAAAATTGCTCCCCTAAGCCTGTGATGGGTGAGGCCAGTTTTTCACTCAGTCCCCTGGCTCCCAGACTGAACAGTCCCTAAGTAGGCAAAGAAAAGAAAAGAAAGGAAAAGAAAAGAAGCCAGCAAAGTTGTCTGGGCCTGGCCTGGCATTGCAGGGTGGGCTGACGATGTTGCGAGTGTTGACACGCAAAACACAGTAACCATAAAAGGCTCAAATAATGGGGAAAGTTATGAGAGAGGTGCTGAAAAAGAAAAGCAAGAGAATTAGTGTGACCTTTTTGAAGTCCTAGACAGGTTCATGATCCAGTTCAAGGAAGGAGGGACCTGAGCTTTGCGGAACTGTAGGGAGGAGAAGTTTGCTGATGAGAACGATTTTGACAAAAGTTGCAATGGAAGCTGGACTTCATTTTTAAATGACTAGCTAAGGCCAGGTGACAGAGTTGCTGACTTTTTGAAAAGGATTGGCTAGATTCTCTATCCAACAATTCTGGTACCAAACTACTAACCATAGACTACCTAGAGATGGAGATGCACTTTTTCCTTTGTTTCTCTTTCTTTTCTTAGTGAGAGAGAAAACACGAATATACTTTCAATTTTTTTATGACCTCAAAAATTTACTGAAATATTTCTAGACCTAACTGGGAAAAATGAACTTTCAGCCTCTTAAAACTAAGTATTTTCATTTCTTTATGCTCTTGGACTTCAGTCCCATTTTCTACCTGATAAATTCATTTTTCTGTTTAAAATGAAGAAAGTGAAATTAAGATAAGGAGGAAAAATTGCAAGGTTTTGCTGACTTCAGGTAGTCCATCACTTTTGGCTTAATTCTCCATGCAGCGAATTAAATTTGTGCTGCATTAGGAGACAAATTTGAATTAATGTTCTGTCTGAGACTTCTCAGTGGTGGACCTGCTTCTAAAGGTCTTGAGGGACAATAGCAGGATTTGGAATTTCTCTGCTTATCCTAGTGAATATTCTGGGATCAAGAGATTTTGAATAATAAGGAGTTTTGCTTTCTGCATCCTGATTTGACCTTGCTGATTTCACTGCCTCAGAAAAGTGTTTGATATTCCAGCCCTGTAGGAGGGTGTTACCTCTAGGAAAGGGTCTCTGATTGGGCCCTATGTGGGTACCCCAACACAAGACTATCAATAAGTACTAGGCAAACTCGTGCTGATCTTTTTGTGGACAACTGTGGTACGTAGTTTACAACACAGGGGTGGTAGTTGTGGAAGAATTTTGAGACTGAATTGGCAGAAACACTTCATTAAGCTTGTACATCCTATGTGTAAACTGATTTCAGGTTGAAACTTAACTGGAATCATTTTCTTTAATTATCCAGGAGTGCAGACAGGCTTACATTTGTATGTCTGATTTGCATGCTCGGATTTTAACAAAAGAAGTAGATTTTGTTAAATAATTTTTTTTTTTTTGCAATGACAGATGTCTCCAGATCCACATTTTTCCATGATACATTTTGCTGCATTTCCTGATTTTGGTGAAGAACTCATGATGTCCTTTGTTCCCTAAAGCTCCATTGTATTTTCTCATCATTTGCTCTTCTTCGTTTCCCTCCTTGAGCACTTTTTTTTTTTTTGAGAACTGAGGTTGTTCTAGAAATCATCTCTACCTTTTCTTCCTTATAGCTGATCTTTCAAATTGTGCTCCTGTCTGGGTTTGAGGAATAGTTGAATACAGGCTGCAATTTCGGTTTTGTGGTTTTGCCGTGATGGGGAGCAAGCCCAGGGTAGATTTATTGAAGTTGCTCTGCTTGCCAAGACAGCAATAAGCTCAATTAACCACATAATCTGTGGCTATTAAGACTGGGATGACAGGGTCCTATCAGAATGGGGTCCTGGGGACTCCTTTGAAAGCATGTGCCTTGATGACCACAACCAGGAAGTGCAGGACACCTTCCTAATTAACTTGTAAGAAGCCAAAGATTCAGTGTAGAAAGAGTCTTAATTCCAAACTCTTAAATCCAGTAGAACTGACTGAACAAATTTCTTAACCAAGTCCTGCTAACACAAGACCCAATTTCCCATCCTCAGGGAGAATACCGAGTTCCACCAGGGCTGAAAATACCAAAAGAACAAACAAACAAACAAACAAAACACAAAACCCAACACTCTACCTAGGGTACACAAAGAGGGCTCTAGTAAGAGTCAGTGCAACTTTCTATGCCTGACATGCATTCTCTCTCAGTTTAACAACAAAATTAGGCTTTATTAAATGAAAATCATTTGCATCAACAACAAAGATCCTTCCCAAACACAAAACATTACTTGGTGAAGCCAGGTTTGCCTCCCATAGGGCCGCAGGTCCTTGTTTGAGATAGAACTCCTCCAGGCTTGGAGGGAATTAAACAGTAAATGTCTTCTTTTGAAAAGAAAAAGTACTCACTGTGAAGGGGATACCAGAGGGTGGGTCCAGAGCTGGAAAACCTAGTAACTTGTTATTTTTAGAAATTTTAATAAAAGCTGAGACTGCAATTTGCTGCAGTTTGGTCTGTCATCTCAAGGTGTGGGGTGGCCCTAGGAACACACTTTTCTAGTAAAACTATTGTTAACTTAAACTCAGTAAAGCTCATTCTGTTGGCCGTGCCAAGTAAAGGAGGAAAAAGGTCTGTTTATCTGCCTATCTGCATTTCTCAGAGCTCACCGTCTTTATGGGGAACCCATGTCGTAGTCAGCAGTAAGACAAAAGGATGAAGGCTAAGAAAGCACCGAACTGTGAAGGCAGGCGGAGTGGTCGGCTACGCTTCGGCCAGGCAGCACGCAATTCCCCAAGCCTGGCGCTAGATGTCCCTGCAAGTTCTCGCGTCGCATCTGAGGGCAGAGGAGCTCCAGGCAGGCGATGGGTCTGAATAGCTGCATCCAGGAAGAAAGTATCCAGCAACTGCTCACCTATAACCTCCCCGACGTGGCGCGGGATCCCAGGCAGAGAGGGAGAAGGAAAGAGAAAAAAGCATCCAGACAGACCCAGAGGAGACAGAGAGCTAGAGGCTTGCTGCCAAGGGATGGGAGCATGAAATTAGCACTGCAAAGTCAGGCCTGGTTCCTCAAGCCTTTCTGCTCTCTTAAAACCGAAACTTCCAGCCATGGGGGTTACAGTTGGTCTAGAGAGAACATGCCCAGGACCCGCAGCCCAGACCCTGGTGGTGCTGCTATCGCACCACATGCCACAGTCCCCATGCTGGAGCCGTTGTGCCTCGATGCGGATCTGCAATCTGTGATGGAGGCCTCAGCTGCCGAGTGCCAGACAGAGGACTAGAAGAGGAGAACCAGGCTCGGCCACCGCAGGGCTCCGCTGCAGCTCCGCGGTTACTTGCGTCCCTCCGGTGGGGCAGCTGAGACAGATTTTTATTACCTCCAACCTCAAGCCAAAAGTGTTTATCACTTCGCCTCTGAGGACCTGCTGCTGCACAAGAAATAAGTATTTAGTCCGGGGGCCTAATGCAAAAATTAGGTTTCGTTCATATCATTCTTACTTTGGAAAAAAATAAGCGTTTTTCAGACCATACAGAGCAAGTCCTTCCCCCGCTGTACCCCACACTCCGTCTTAAAAATCCCTGCCAAGCTACATAACTTTACATTGGGTTGGATTCTTGTTTTATTGAGATTCTGCACCTTGGTAGTGGGTAGGAGGATTTAAAGTCACCAGAGGCTGCGTGTAAAAGCCCAGGGCATCTCCCAAACCAGTTCCCAGCCTCGGCCCCTACATCCTGGGAGACTTGCACGTGTCAGGTATTTCACCCACAAGCATCGACATCACTGCGTTCGTCTCTCTGTCCTCTGTTTTTGAGAAGGTCTGAATTTAAATATGATACACGCCATGAGAAAAACAAGAAATGTTACCCAAAACTTCGAATTATGTTGTGACTCGCATATTATTGAGGATAAGTTTAAATCACAAGCAAGTCGATGAACGCCTCTGTGTCGAAAGTTTCTCATTCCTGGTAAGAAGATAATACAGTTTCATAGTTACTGTGAAGTTTGGAAGCGATGATACATGTAAAAAGTAACTGTACAGTAAGAGCTTCATCTAAACGAGTCAATATTACCACTACCAGTGGTTGTGGAATGGAAACATTGTTGTTTGCTAAACGCAGTTTAGCAAAAAATTATAGCTGTCTTTTACTGTCAGTAGTTTCCCTGACATGGTCTCGAATGCACTTTTCGTAATAAACGTGCATTGATGTTATTTAAAATGTGTAAAATAGTTCTCAAAACCATTAATGAATGAAGGTGACACCGAAAAGTGGTGTTTCCCCTTTTCAACAGACCGATGTCGAGTTTAGCGCAGCCTTTGGAACCAGAGGAGCCGGGTCCCAGAGGAAAAGGAGGATATAGGGGACCCGCGGGCAGGGCCGTTGAGGAAGAGGTCGCGATCCGCACTCTACCCCCAGCGGTGGCTTCTGCCATTGAAAAGCTGCTCACAGCCGCCGAAACCGTGAGGAAAACAGATGGGGGCGCCAAACGACAGCAATAAAGGCATTCGCGGATTTCCGCCCAGTCAACGCCTCCACGCGCCCCCACCGTCACCAGGGCACTATCCCCCCAACCAGGACCAAAGTTCCCCGTTTAGTCCCCAGAGCAAAGACAGACTGGGTAGGGGGATGACCCTTCCCGGGTCACTGGGGGAGCGACTGCCGAGACCGCTGGAGGTGCGTGTGCGACTGAGGAGCATGTGGGGGAGGCCACAGGGCTGGGCTCCCCAGGCACTAATGGCCCCGAAGTCTGCAGGAGGAGAGCGCAGAGTGCTCCGGGCTGTGTGGTCACAGAGACGGGGTCAAGGTGGACGCCCGGCCAAGTCCTCATAATACTGGCCCCCCACTCTGGGTTCCCAGCCACCTCGCCTCATCTCTTTACCCCCAAAACGCTGCGTGCCTATTGAGCTTTGCGTTGATTATCTTAAAGAGGTGGAATTGATTTTCTAAGCAAAATTTGCGTTGTCGAAGTTGGCGCCAAGGGGAACAGGAGAGAAACTTCTGGCGTTGACTATATATGTGTCTATGTGTGTATAAATGTACTTCACACCTCGCCTCCCCTCACATTCCTGACGCGCCCCCAAGGGGTCTAAGGTTAAAAGGAAAGCGCCAATAGACAGATGGGCAAATAGATCCTGGGTTCGCCCCTAACACACCCCGATGTGCTGGGTGTGTCGGAGGGTGGGACAGAAGGGGCCCAGGTTGGGGTCTGAGTTGAAGCTGGCTCCGGGATGCAGGACCTGCGCCCAGACTGCCAGGGTCTCCGGGCCGCTTCGGAAGCTCAAGGGCCGGGTCGGACCCTCGCTGTCCGGTCCCTGTCCTCTCTCATCCTCGCAGGTGTCCGCGAACCTCTCCCCCTCGCGCGCCTGGCGGGCGGGCCCTGCGCAGCGGAGGACGGGAAGGGTGGGGCGCAAGCGCGGGAGGAGATGAGGAGCGGCCTTCGGTGAAGATTGATCTTCGTTAAAATGGTTGCCACCAGCGTCATTATGACCATCAAAATTATCGCCAAGAGGCTCAGCGGCCAACCTCAGGCCGCGAGGAGCTGCAGCAAGGTTGGTCGGCAACTCTCCGCTGCGGGGCTGAGCGCCGGGCGCACCCGGGGCCACAGGTAAGGGGCCGAGGTGGAGGGGGCGGCAGTGGAGAGGCCAGAAGAGCCCAGCGGGGAAGGGAGGGCAGAGAGGTGGTAGGGGCGGCCGGCTGTTTCCCCTTCTGACCTCGAAATCTGGCTACTTTGACACAAGTAATTCTATTCGAGGAGGAAGGGGGAAGAGGGTCAACGTAAAAAGTGGATTCGGAGCAGCCTGCACGGCGCTGTAAATCGCGACTGTGTTTAAAGTTAGCTGCCGAATTCTGCTATCAAATCATCCGATCTAGTTCGTTTCCCTAGGGAAAATGCATAGGCGAGAAGGCTGTCCATCAGTGGGATTATAAAACAAAACAAAACAAAACAACAACAACAACCAAAAAAACCCCCAACAACAACAGCAACAAAAACCCTAGGACTTTGAGTTTTGAACGCACTCTGTGAGCAGTGTTAGAAAATCCGAGATGATCGCGTGTGGAGGCGCGGGACCCTGTACCTCCCCGGTCACGTAGCAAAAAAGTGGTTTCAAAACTCTGCAAGATATATTCTCATTCTCTCTCTCTCTCTCTCTCTCTCTCTCTCTCTCTCTCTCCCCCCCCCCCCGTGGTGGGAGGAGGGCATCCAGGCTGAGATGAAGTAGAAGGGGAGAGAACTCAGCGTTCTATTTGTTAAATAAAATACATATTTGGTTCTGAAAACAGAAAGATAAGTAATCCAGACAGGAGCATAAGGTCTTGTCCTGACAACTCTTCCTGCATCCTCCCCCTTCCTCCCCCCTTAGGCCCCCAGCTTGTAAATGTTTTTTTTTTTTAAACCTTCCAGAGGATCTACTCTGGAAAATCAAAGCATTATCTATTATTTAACACGTATCTGTGTCCGTGGAAAAATGAGGAAGGCGCTGCATGATTAGGACCTAAGGGGCAACCCAGCAAACTGAGAGCGTAATGATGCCCCTAAATGAAGGGGGAAATGTGCCGCGGAGCGCTCTATTAATCAGACTGTCAATTTCACCCCCGAGGCCAAACCCCCGGGCGAGCAGAACTGGCTGGGAGCGGGCAAAGGACCGGAGCCTTCTTCCTCACTTCTTGTCTCTTCTCGTCTTCTACCTGGATCTATTTGTCTGCTCTGAAGCCACCTTCATTACCCACTGACAGGAGCGTGTATTTATTTGCTTATAAACCTGTTACAATAAATGATTATTCGAACGGCGTCATTCGTACCTTAATGACGAGCGGGCGCTACTTTTTGATGAATGACATCTCGGGCTCAGAAGGATGTATGGGTCATTTTGACCAGTCATTCCCTCGCTCTGGCATCCCACAATTTTTCCGCCTCCCTCCAAAAGAGATAATAATATTTCGAGGCGCTTTCTGGGACTGAATGAGAATTAGCCTTAGGCGCAGCCCATCATTAGGACGGGACAGCCTGGCCACCGTGACATTTTTTAGAAAGCTGAGATGATGGAAAGAATAAGAAAAGAGATGATTCTGATGGAGAGAGGGCTCCATAGCCCAACGGCCGGCAAGAGGTTCTCCAATTTGTCCGACTCCACTGGCAGTGCTGTGCTCGAGGCCCTGGAAAATTCACAGCACCCGGCTCGCCTCAGCCCGCGCCTACCGTCCGCCCCCCTGCACGGCGCTCTGGGAGACCTCCCCGCCAAGGGCAAATTCGAGATAGACACTCTGTTCAACCTGCAGCACCCGGGCAGCGAAAGCACCGTCTCCTCCGAAATCGCCTCCGCCACCGAGAGCCGCAAGAAGCCGGGCCATTATTCAGAGGCGGCCGCCGAGGCCGACATGAGCAGCGACGTGGAGGTGGGCTGCTCAGCGCTTCGCTCGCCTGGCGGCCTGGGCGCCGCGCCGCTCAAGGAAAACAATGGCAAAGGTAATCGCGCGTGCAGTCCCGTCCTCTGCTCCTCCGCGGCCCGCGCCCGTCCTTCTCGGTGTCTTTGCCCCTCACTGACCCTCCGCCAGTAGGCTGCACCGAGCCGGCTCGAGGGAGACGAGATGCAGGTAGGGACTGTGCCCTCCCTCCGGCTCTGCTCCTTCCTGCGCCAAAGGCCTGTGGAGCCTGGGGCGTCAGGCCCGCGCGCCCGGGCTCCCTAGTCCCAGAAAATGTCTCTGCGTGCCGATCTAGGAGCTGGAGCGCTCAGATAGACCCCGAGCCAGCGGCTGAGTCTCTAAGGGGCCGGCGCCCCGGGCAGCTAATCCGAACTGCCTGCCTCTGACCACCCAGGGCCGGGTGGAGGGGTATTCTTCTGGGTAAGTCGGACAGCCTGGCCCGGGCGCGTCTGCGACACTACTTAGGCCAGCCGGGAGAGAGTTGAAAAGTAGATTCCACTCCACTAACGGCTCAGGTTTGAGCTGCTGCTGTCTTGGAAATCTTAAAATATTTTCAACCAAATCCAAAAGACTGCCAAAGGAGGGTTTGAGGCTGTACAGAAAGCTGCCCCCAGGGTCAATAAACCCAGACCCCCTTCTCAAACTGTACTCCGTGGTAGTTGTTTTCCCTTGGCCAATTTTCCTCCCTGTAGAAATTCTCTAATTATTTTTTTTAAAAACTCCTTTATTCTGTTCCTATTATTTTATTATGAAGGACTCTTCAAAGTTTATTGATTCCATTAAGGGCAGCAATTCGTAAACATGACAGACCCCATCAATTCTGACAGCTACTTTGCTTCCTGACGCGATTTCCCCCATCTGTGAGCAGCTTCGGCTTCGGGGGTCCTGGCCCCGACTGCGACTCATACGTTTTCGCCTGTTTGTTTGCTAGGGTACGCGGAGAGCGGCTCGGCGGCCGGCACCACGACGTCAGCGTCGGGCTCAGGCCTCGGTAGCCTGCATGGAGGCGGTGGCGGAGGTGGCGGCGGAGGGGGTGCGGCGTTGGGCGGCTCCGGATCCGGCGCGGATCAGGTGCGGCGCTACCGCACGGCATTCACCCGTGAGCAGATCGCGCGCCTGGAGAAGGAGTTCTACCGGGAAAACTACGTGTCGCGTCCCCGCCGGTGCGAGCTGGCCGCAGCGCTTAACCTGCCCGAAACCACCATCAAGGTATCGATTCCAGTGAGGCGCCTGTCTAGCCTCCCCCGGGGCGCCTGGGTTGATTTCTTTCTTTTCCCTCTTTCTCCTTTTTCTCGTGGCTAGATTTAGCGCAGGGCCAGGAAATCCGCGGGAGGTTAGCCACTAAAGGCGTTGGCTTACAGTACTTATCTCTCAGGCGCCGAATCCGAATGTTTGGGGGCCTGGCTGACTTAGGAAGGCTCCCGCGTGGCGGAGCCGAGGCCACAAACCAGCCCTCACCTCTGCTCAGCTCTGCCCAATGCCTGCCCAGGTGCCCCTCGCCCGCACCCGGGTCCCGCTCTCCCCTCCATGGCAAAGCCAGCTGGTCTTTGTTCCCCTGACACGAATCTGGAGAGGCGCTTTTCATTTGCTCATGATTTGGATATTTACCTTTTGCACATAAATCGTTACTACATGGAGAAAAGGATACAATATTTTTTAAAAAATCGATTGGCCCGAGAATGTGGTTTTCTAAACATTTTTCTCTCAGACAACATGAAAAAGGCAATCTCTTGGGAGAAAAAGCAACGAAATTGTCCTTAATTATATATCTATTTAGGTTATTAATTTTATTATATGTCCGGGAGACAGAGCCGGGAGACAGGGTTACTAGTTCTTGGAGCATTTGACACTCTAGAAAAAGAGAAACCTCCACGGGATAGGAGAGGCATGTGGGGGTCTTCTCCAGTCTGAACAGGCTTTATTTAATCTGGAGTTGTGACGAATGATATCTTTATTAGCCACGGTGTTAGGAGAACAGAAAAGTCACCTTCCCAGTTTATCGGGACATTGCTCGCCCCACTCATTTAAGACAAATGATTCCAACAAAATCATCTCTTCAAAGCCATAATCGGACCCGTGCCCCTAGGGACAGGTCCTGGCAGCCTTCAGGCTCAAGACCTTGAGTGGCCACCTCGCAGAGAAGCTGCAACCCAGCCTCTCTTCCAAGGCTGCTCAAAATCCCCGTGCAAATCCAGGGATTGAGAGGCGGGTGCTCAGCGGGGCCGGGGCACCAATGGGAGGGAGAGGAAAGGTTGAGTTGGGACAAGAAACCGCAGTCAGAACTGAAAGATCAAAGCCCCAGGAGCTACAGCAGCGGGGGAGGGCAAGAGTAAGAGTCCTGGTACCCGCAGGGCGTGCCCCGCTGGGGCGCAGAGGGGATCCCGGTGCAGAGGACCAGGCCAGGACACCGGAAGGTGCGGGGGAGGGAACCGAGCAGGCGGCCTCCTAACGCGGGCTCGGCGGGCTGTCCCCGCAGGTGTGGTTCCAGAACCGGCGCATGAAGGACAAGCGGCAGCGCCTGGCCATGTCGTGGCCGCACCCGGCCGACCCCAGCTTCTACACCTACATGATGACGCACGCGGCCGCCACCGGAAGCCTGCCCTACCCCTTCCACTCGCACGTGCCGCTGCACTACTACCCGCACGTGGGCGTCACGGCCGCGGCGGCGGCGGCCGCAGCCTCGGGCGCAGCGGCCGCGGCGTCGTCGCCCTTCGCCACGTCCATCCGCCCGCTGGACACCTTCCGCGCGCTTTCGCACCCCTACTCGCGGCCGGAGCTGCTGTGCAGCTTCCGCCACCCGGGGCTCTACCAGGCGCCAGCGGCCGCCGCGGGGCTTAACAGTGCAGCCTCGGCCGCGGCCGCCGCAGCAGCCGCAGCGGCAGCGGCCTCCTCTGCGGCGGCGGCCGGGGCGCCCCCCAGCGGCGGCTCGGCGCCCTGCTCGTGCCTCAGTTGTCACAGCAGTCAGTCGGCGGCGGCCGCTGCGGCAGCCGCTGCTGCGGCCCTGGGTTCCCGGGGCGGCGGGGGTGGCGGCGGCGGCGGCGGCGCGGGGGCCGCAGGGGGCTCGGACTTCGGCTGCAGCGCCGCCGCGCCGCGCTCCGAGAGCGGCTTCCTGCCCTACTCGGCCGCGGTCCTCAGCAAGACCGCGGTGAGTCCTCCAGACCAGAGGGACGAGGCGCCGCTGACCAGATAACTACGTCGCCGCCGCCAGGGGGCCGCGCCTGGCGCTAGCGGGGCCCCGGGGGTCTCTTGTGCGCCCCCTGTGCGCCCCCGGGCGCCCCCTGCGCGCTCCCTGTGTGCCCCAGGGCTCCTTCAGCGCGATGCCCGCTGCCGCCGCCGCCGCCAGGGGGCGCCCCGGGGCGCGAGAGGTCAAAAGGAACTTGCGGTGAATTGGGGGAAGCAGCCAGAGTGAAAGCCTGGTGGGCGCCCTCCAAATTATTTCTATTTTTGTATTTTCCACCCAGCCGTCTCCCCTCTTCTCCCTCCTCTATGTTTCCCGCCGTCCGGGCCCCACTTTCCGCTGTGTCCAGAGCTATTGGCCTCCCCGCAGACAATCTCCCCTCCCTCACCCCCGGCCCCCTGCGCGCCTGCAGCCGCGGGTCTGGGGCTCAACCGCGTGGCCGGAGGCAACGGACGACCGCGACGAAGGGGAGGGGACTGGGTGCACTAGTGCTTGGGGAGGAGGAGTCACTCCCGAGGTTTATGCTGCTGCTCTTTTTCTTCTAGCCTTCTTTTCTTTTCTAACGAGGGTGGAAGGAGGTGGCAAATTTTCTCTCTGCCTGAGCTTGTTAGGGGTCCTGTTCGAGGAGAGCCGGAGAATGGAAGTGGGAGAAAGCCGGGAGGGGACAGAGCGGGTGGCTGCGGGAGTGCTGGAGACAAGAGCGTGTACTGCGCGCGGGAGCGAGGTCCGGAGCGCTGGAGCCGCCTTTTCCGGGCAGGACAAAGACGAGGTGGGAAGGGGCGGGGGTCGCGCCTCCTCCTGGGTGCACCGCTGGTCTCTTTTGGTCTTTGGTTTGGGTACCGACGAAATGAAAGTGTCTTGCATATTTTATGCAAAGATGATGGCTAATGAGGTTGCCACAGCCCGGCCAGGGAAGGATAAGGGAAACGAAGGGAAGGTGAGGACAAGATTGACAGATCACTGTAGTGTACGGAGAGGCATTTCCAGCTCAGTTTTCCAACTAGTACCGGGTTCCACTCGATCTGGGAAATACTTGAATCTCTAGGTATATACTATCTGACACATTTCCTTAGACACTTTTCTAAGTTCGAACTCTATTCTCCTCGACCGTTTCCTTGTTCGCTTTCCTTTTCTTGGCATATTCTCCACGCATGTCTATTGCGCCTTTTCTGCAGAGCCACCGCTGGGTTACTGAGACCTGCTCTGCTAACCCTGGCTACAGGAGGGGTTTCCTTGAACTTGAAGAAAGGTACATCAAAACCCACCAGTGTTAACTGCCACGTCAATTTTGATGCTAATAATGTGCAGATTATGACGAAAATTGCCAATCATGCTCTCTGATGGACCTCCTTTGAATGTGGAATTGGAGAAAAGTTCCCCGCACGGAGACCTGCTGTCAAGTACTAACAACCCGCTAAGGGAA
>RJWM01001786.1:130000-144330 GCA_004363535.1 Dasyprocta punctata
TTCAGATACAAGCTGGGCAATTTGCAAGTTTACGCATTCTGATGGTTCTCAAATAACATTTTGAATAGCGGGTCAGCGCCTCAATCAATTACATAAGCATGTAAAGTCGGTCTCTCGGAAAAAAATCCTTTTTCATGCATATGCATTAAAACATGTTCGCAATTATCCTCGGAAATTGCCTTCATTGGATTAAGCAGCAGCCTTGGACGCGGGTTCTGATCTTCCCTGGGCTTTTATTAAAGCTCTGAGCAGCTTTGGCAATAACAGAGCGGATGGGCTGTTTGTTTAAAGAGTGTTTACCAAAGAAAGGGGCCGGCGGGGCACGCCGGTTGATAAACACGGACCCACCTCCTTGGGAGAAGTTGTTAGGAATCGCCGCCTGCCCGCGGCTTGGGAAGAAGGCCTAGCAGCTGAGCCACCAGCCCGGGGCTTCGGCTTTTCCGGGCCCATAATTAATCTCCGCCCCGAAGCCAGCGCTGGGTGCAGGCTGTTCCCGTAGGCAAACACCCTCGGCCCCGTGCAGACTCGGGTGGGCGCCTGTGAGTACGCCAAGCACTCCTGCCGTCCTCGGTTCCTCCAAGCCAGACCAGGAGTTGACAGCCCCAGGACTGGGGCTCAGGCTGGGGCGATTTAATGAATTTTTCTGCGGAAGCTGAGTCAGGCGGTGGTATGCCATTGTTTCCACTCCCGTGCTAGGACTGTGGGTGAATCTCTGCGAATCTCCAGCTGGCAGGTTTTGGGGGAGTGGGTGGGGGAGGGGGAGAATACCATAAGTTCCACTCTGGAGCAGAAGCTTCTGGAAAACCAGGCTTGGCCTTTGACAGTTCAGCTTTCCACTACCACAAGCGGGACTGGTTTATCAACCCTGATCGCGGGAGGCCGGATTCAGGACCAGACCCGAGCTCCTGGGAAGGCTTTGCAAGGGCCACAAGGGATTAAAATGGGGTGCCACTGGAACCTCATATTCCAGTGCCCCATCTAAAAAAGATATTGACGAGAAGTGGGTGGTTAATAGTTTAGCACTTTCAATTCGCCAGTTACTGTCAAAAGCAGGCACGTATTCATTTAATCCCAGTCACTCTCTCAGTTTTACAGAGGAAACTGGCTGTGGGATAAACACCTTTTCAAGGTATAGGACAGGAGTGCCATATTGCCCTGCCTGGATCCTGCCCTAGAAGGCTCTACCGCAGAGAGGACTGTCTGCCCCGGGGCAGAGGCGGGGTGGGGGTGGGGTGGGGGTGCTGGCGGCAGGGGCCGGGGTAGATCTGTGCCCCTGGGAAGCAGATCACTCTGCTGTTGCCCAGGTTGTTCCGAGAGTTTCCTCCTGTCTTGGCGGGGAGGAGGGAAGTGCAGGTGACTGCAGTCCAGGGTGTGGGCACTGGGAAGGAGCTTACCCCACTCCCCTCCCTCAGGGCTCTGTTTTGGGAACTCCCTCAGGCAACTTTTCTTCCCCAGGGGCAGCTTGGTTTCTTGCAGGGTAGCCTGAGTGGTCACTTGGAGCCCAACACTCGTGCTTTCTCAGGTTCAGCCTTAGCCCAGATGCCCACCCCGACATCCTGTCGCACCTGCGTTCCTCACACTGAGCCTCCCTGGCTGGCCAGGCCAAGGCAAGAGTGACGCTGGGCTCTGGGCACAGGTCTCCTGCCCAGCCACTACAGGGGAGTCATAATCAGGGGCCCTTCCTCTTGTGCCCGGACTTGGGGGACCAAGGTTGGGGTTTGCTTGTCAGTGCCAGTGCCAACCTGGAGATGCTGCTTCCTTGCAGTTTCCAAAAGGACTGGACGGGAAAGAAGCCCGGAGCTGCAGGAGAGAAAATGCTGAAAGCAGGTCTCTGCAGCCAGTGGCAGTGCAGGGCCTTCATCTGATAGACTGCTCCCAGCCCCTGTGCCGATGCTTCTCACCCCCTCCTACTGTCCCAGGTCATGGTGGGGAGTTGATGCTTTGGAAAAGTGGATTTCCCCATTCTGAAGAATGGTTTTAGCCGTTGTGAGGGATGGCGAGGTCTGGTGGAGTCAAATTGCAGGAGGTCCCTTGAGTGTGCAATGCTGGGGTCATAAGACTGGGAAAGGCTCAGCAAGGATGCAAACACAGCCCCTGCCTCTCTTACTACCAATTTGTGCTGAGAACCATGTGACTGCAAAATTCTGAGTACTCTCCAGAAACATTCCCATAGCTTCTCTGCTCCCCTGAATCTTAGTCACCCTTAGGGTCACTTCTTTGGAGCCTCCCTTGATTTCTTCCTCCTCCTCAGGAACATCCTGGTGGAAACTGGTAGTAGGAGCGGGTAGGCACTGGGTTTTAGTTGGTTATCTCCAGTGTTTTATTTTTCCTCCAGTGCTTCGAACAGAGTAGAAACTCAATGTTTGTTGAATGAATGTCGACAGAGGACAATCCAAAACCTCCTAAAGAGGCAAGGGCTGCTGCTGGGAGAATGGGCTTGGATACAGCAAGGACAAAGAAACCCAGTGGGATGGGTTGGGATGGGTTGGGGTGGGGGAGGAGAAAGCCCTGCCTTAACTGCATCCTTAGGCTGAAGTGTGGGGGAGAGGCGCTTTAGCTGGGAAGGAGTGTGCCCAAGGGCTGGGGGCCACTGGGTTCTCTCCTTGGCCAGGTTCTGCTTATGTCAATGGCAGAAGCCCAGAACTGTCTTCAGCCTTCAGATCCATCCAGAATCAAAAGACAAAATGAACACAAGAGAAATAGCCATGAGATGACACAGGTCCCCCTGCTCCCAGAGGGTCTCCAGGATGGGCAGAAGCTTCCTAGGAATCCCACTAGATCTCCACGTGCAGAGTGGGAATCCACAGAGCTCCCCAAGAATGGGGACAGTCCAGTGTCACTGATGGGCTGATGCTGGGGGCAGCCCAGTGGGTGGTGGTGAGGGGAAAGGAGACCAGGCCAAGTTCGGATGGGGTAGAGATAGTCTCTGATTTAGGGGTGCCAACACCTTGACCCTGAGTGGTGTGTGACAGCTGAAGGCCCAGGCCCAAGGGCAAGGCCAACATGGAGGCTGAAGACTGGATCTCCCAGGCAGTGGACCCTGGGTCTTGCAGAAGTTGGGGACATGGCAGGGGTTGGGGGGGCAGGTTTGAAGGCATCTGACCTTTAGGGAGCTCTAGAGAGATCCTGCAGGCTCAGCTTCTAACTGGTCCCCTCGTCCCTTCCCAGGGTATATGGTCCCTTCCTGCCTCTCCCCATGGAGGCTGGATCGCTTCCTGGTTTGGATCTCTGCTCTGCTACTCATTTGTGCTGTGACTGTAATCAAGTTACTGGTCCTTCCTGGGGCTCAGTTTCCTTATCTGTGAAACAGGAAAAGCAATAACTTGAGTGAATATAGGTAACACTCACATGAGGGCCTTCTCATGAATTGGAACCAGTGCTAACCTGCCCACTTGGTCTTTCTCCCTTTCTCCACTCCCCTCTCATCCCTTGGCCACTGTTGTCCAAGTCTCGTCTATTCCACAAAGCAGAAAGGAAGGACAACATCTTGAGTTTTCGGTATGCCAGGTGCTGTACTAGGCAGCAGGAAACTGAGGGAAGACAAGAGAAATTCAGCCCTCTTATTTCACTTAATCAAATGATCAAATGATCTTGAGAGCTGCCCACCTGCTTTATGCATTTTATGCTCATTTTCTAGCCGAGAAAACACGCTGAGAGTAGGTAAGCAACCTGCCCAAGGCTACATAGTTAAACTATCCAGAGCCAAGATTAGAATCCGCACGACATGAATTTGCCTGTTCCCGGCCTCTGGTCCTCCACCTCCTGCTGGAAACCCTCTGACCAGTTTAGCGGGTGAGTCTGGAGAAGCGGAGAGCACCCCGGCCGCATTCTGCCTCTCTGTGCGCATGCCCCAGGCGTCACTGGGCTCCTTCCAGGGGGGAGGGTGTAAGTAGTTGACATTTGCACCTCTGCATTCGGTTTTCTCATCTGTAAAATGGGTGTAAAATGGAGCCTTTTGCCTTGTGTTGTTGCAAGGTTTACAGTAGATAATAAACTTTCAAAACCTGCTTGTGAACATGGCATGGTAGTTTCCACCCCCAGGCACGTGAAAAGCTCTCTGGACCAGGAAGTGTGCAAGGCCCTCAGTTCTGCTTTCTCTCTGTCCCTGGTTGTTGCTTTTGAAACTCGCGGGACGGACTGGGGCCTGACTTATTGACAGCACAGGGAAACTATCAGGCGCGTGCAGTCCCAGGCCACGGTGGCTTTGGGCCTTTGGCTCCGTCTTCGCCAGCGCCCATCAAGCCGCCCTTGCGTCAAGCAGTGACACTGCCGTTTAAGCGCGGTGGTCGGAAGTGCTGGAGGCGGGGCTGGCGGGGGCTGCTAAAAGCGCGGCTCCTTCCGCCAGGGAGACCCGCAGAAGTGCATCCTAAGGGCCTGACCTTTGGGGCGCCTGGCCAGGCAGTTAGACTGGGGCGGCGGGCGAAGCAGAGAGGCCCACCCGCGCGCCTCCTGCGCCTGGTGGCGTCTGCGGAAACCTTAACGTCCCGCCGTGGAAGAGGCGACATCTAACTCTGCCACCAAAAGACTTGGCTGGCTTTGCCCAAGCCTCCCTTGCCCGTGTCTTCTTAGCAGGTCTGTGCAGCTCAGCGCGGACATTGAGCTCTGCACGGCCCAAACTTCCACATTTTCAAACCCGAGCAGCAGATGTCCTCGCTTGCAGTCCGGGAGCTCGGGTCGCCTCCCTTCCCCGCTGGCGGCGCGAACCGAGCTCTCCCCTGCGCTAGGGGCCCGCGATGTCCAGATTCTCTGTGCCGCTGCTTTTCTGAAATTCATCAGCAAATGGGTGTTGATTAGTGGCTAGAGGGCAGGGCCGCTGGTGGGTGCGCTAAGAGCAGAAATCAGACCCTTGCTAATTGTCCCTACAAGCGGCGAGGTGCCCCGTGGAGTTCCCTGAGGATCTCTATACCCCCGCCGCCGGGGAGCTCTGGGAACTATGTGGCCCTCGCGGTGTCACTGAGCCGCGTCCCGGTCCCCGCCAGGCGCGGTGCGGAGTTCTGGCGGCCGGCAAGCCAGGCCGCTGTCACCTCGCAGACCCCCGAGGGAGGCAAAATCGCCTGACAACGAGAGGGCCGCCCCTGCTGGCCTTTCCAAGTTTCCAGACTCCAGGCACAGGTTAAAATCACACAGCGCTTCCATCCGTGCCTCGCACAACTCCGGGGGCGTTAGTGACCTTGTAAGTCCAGCGTGAGTTTTTGTTTTTAAGAAAAGAAAGGGAAGGAAATGTATTTTGGCTCTGTGGGACTTTTAAACATCCTTTAATTCATCTCTTTTTTTTTTTTTTCTTGAAGACACAAAAGCTAGACAGGCGTGGTGATGCATGCCTGTATTCCTAGCCCTCTAAGAGGCTGAGGCAGGAGGATCACAAGCGCAAGGCCAGTCTGAGTCACATATTGAGTTCAATGCCAGCTGAACTAATTGACGAGACCTTGTTTTAAACAAGATGAGACAAGACAAAACAAAACACCATGGCTAAATAAAGTTTTATCTTACCGCTTGGTGAACCAAGGAATGTCAAAGTGGGTCCTGCGACTGGCCGGTGGGCCGAGGCAGCTGAGGGCTTGTTGGAAGAGGCTCCAGACTCACGGACCCAGCTCTCTGCTTTTGTCAGTTGTGCAGCGGCAGCTGGAGAAGCCATCTCCGCCAGAAGGGCTGAGGCCCTGGGCGAGGCTGCCCAGACGCAGCCGGCAAGAAGCTTGGCCGGTGGTCAGCGACTTTCCCCTCCCTGCACGAGCCAATCGTGACACCCAGCAGCGACGCGCGCCTGGAAAAGCGTCCCCGGGGACCCTCAGGAAGGCCCTGGGGATTGCCGGAAAAGGCGTGCGCCTCCAGTGCCCACATGGCAAAGGGTGACAGGCTGTGACACTATCCATCCCCAGGTTCTCTGTCCAGGTTCCTTTCTGAAATTCATCAGTAAATGAGGCCTTTGACTACTGAAACTCAAGTCCTTAGGAGAGCTGGCCCCAGGGTCTCCACGCCCAACGCCTCCTTCGTCCTTTCTCAGCCTCCAGCTCTGCAAAGGTGGCACTGGGTTGAATTCCACCAAGTCTGCAGACTCCCACCCTCACCTGAGTTAGTAATTTGCTGTGAGATATCGGGCAAGTTACAGTGAACCCTTCTGTGCCTCAGTGAAGAAAGGGGCTAAATACTGGTCCTGCCTCAAGGATGAATGTGAAAGTTTCATGAATTATAAAGCACAGAAAACAGTGGCGCCCTTCCAGCAAGGGCCCTGTAAATGCTGCTCCCTTCTGTGTGCACGCTGGGACCACCTCAACTCCTTTCTCTCCTGCTTTTGCATGTGCAGTCAGCACAAGATGCTATGGAATCGGGGTCTGTGACAGGAAGCACACAGTGTAGGTGGTTTCAGGCAGGCCCAGGGACTAAAACTGTCAGGAAGGGGTCTCTGTGCCTCACAATAATCTATTATTTTATGAATAACAGGAGCTCAGAGTCTCCAACACAAAGTAGGGATATGAAGCTAGATCCCACTGATTATCTCAATTTAATCAGTGCACATTTGTACACGTATTAAAATATTACTCAGGACCCCATAAATATGTACAATTTTGTATTAGTCAAAAAATTTTCAAACATTGAAGAGATGGCAATGTTAACCATCCTGGCTTGGTCATTCATTACATAGTCTACACATACTATTGCAATCTATCTCCTAATTTGTAAAATTAAATAATAAGTAATAAAACCAAAAAAAAATTTTTTTTTGCAAAATGCCAGAAAGGCTACAACAATTTGAGGATTTCTTTCCTCTTCCACAACCCAAGGTCTCAGGTTTGTACATTTCTGCCCCTTATTTACTTCGAAAAACCTTCTCTCACTTCCTTTTATTTTGTTTAAGTTAGAGCAGAATTAGCCACCTTCACCTTCTAGAAACCTGTTTCAAAGGACTAAGAGAAGCAATGAGCAAATTTCTTTGTGTACGGCCTAGGAAAAATAATGAGGGCTTGCAAGTGAGAGACGCATGACTTGTCTTTTGGTCTGTGAAGCTCTGTTGAGAGCAAATCCACCAGCCTCTCTGCCTCTTAATTTCCTCCTGTGTAAAGTGGAGATGATGATAATACAGTCTCCTTGAAAGGATCTATGTGAAAGTTAACGGAAATAATTTATGGTGAAGTACTTGGCATTGCCACAGGAGGATAGAATCAACAATCATTAAAAACAATCACAATTATAAGCCCCAAAGAAAAGCAAAGAGGAGAAACCCAAAAGGGTGTACATTTTTTTTTCTTTTCTGGTTTCTTGTTCAATAGTCCAGGCTGGGCTTGCATTTGCTATGGAGCCCACGCCGGCCTCAAACACATGATGACCTCCTGCCTCAGCCTCCAGAGTACCGGGATTACAGGCGTGCACCACCACACCCAGATCTTGAGGACTTTTTTCAGATCAACTGAAGGAAAGTTGCAGTCTAGATACATAGTGCAAAGTAACTTTCAGGCAGGGCTTCCGAGTGCTCAGTCATGAGAAGGGACGACTGCCCAGCTTGCCACGGTAAAACTCAAGACATGTCTCATTGGGCCTTGGGGATATTTTCCTGTAAACGGATGATGGTTTCTCCAGTATCACTGTAGAAGACTCTTGTGTTAGAGGACTGCAAAAGAAATATGGTCGAGCATGTTTTAACTGCTGAGTTATTTAAAATATCCCCAAGTACCGGGCGTGGTGGCCCATGCCTTTAATCCCAGCACTCGGGAGGCTGAGGTAGGTGGAGTGTTGTGAGTTCGAGGCCGGCTTGGGCTACAAGACAAGCGCAAGGCCGGCCTGAGCTACACAGTGTGACCCTGCCTCAAAAAACCAGGGCTGGGAGTTTGGCTCGGTGACTTAAGTGACTGTCTGATAGGCGCAAGGTTGTGAGTTCAATCCCCAGTGCCACAAAAATAAATAAATAAATAAATAAATAAATAAAATAAAATAAAAGAATATCCCCAAGTGTATCCCCAAAATGCAGAAAAAACCCAGAATCATTTTTTCTCATGCTGTCATCTGCAGAAGTCAGCATTTGAATGGCTTCTCTTTTTAATCTTCTTTGCCCCAAATATGTATGTATCTATTTGCATACATATATGAAAGTTTGACAGCCATTTTGTGGGAGATTTTTATGTTAGCAAACCACTGAACTCTTTATATTTAGTTTCCATCTCAAATTAGTGATTTTTCTTTCTTCATCAGGTTAAAAAAAAACCAACCCACCATATGCAAGAAAATAGAACTTATCACCTCTAGTTAATTTTGTAAAATCTACTCAGCTATTCTTTGGGTTGTGCTTTCCATCTTCACTAAAATATGAATCAATCAACTATATTAGCCATATGGCTTGATCATAACAGCTAATTTCCATTTCATAATATAATTGTTGTTTAAACACTGACAATTTATTAGCCAAGGTGTTTAGGAAAGTTCTCTTTTTACATGATGACTGAAGTAATCATAAATACTCAAACCCTAGCAGGGTGGTGCACTCCTGTACCTCAGCACTATGAGAAGCTGAGACAGGAAGATTGCAAATTTCAGTCCTGCCCAGGCAACTTAGGGAGACCCTGCCTCAGTAAAGGACTGAGAATGTTGCTCACTGTGAAAACCCCAAGTTCAAGACCCAGTAACACACACGTCTGCAAGAAGGATCTAGTTGCTCTGCCATCATGGAACTGGCAGCATGGAATTCTGTCCAGAGCAGCTTTGTTTCATTTGCCAGATCCGGGCTTCGACAGCAAGAATATGGTGTAGTGGGAGAAGCTCGCAGGGCCACTCAGCTATGTTGGACACAAGCACTGGCTGGAAAGCCTGTGCAGTCACACCTGGCTGCAAACAAAACATGTCACCCTCCAGTGATCTCAATGCTTTGTCCATTAAACGTACTCTCTCATGTAAACGGCAGTGCGTTTAACTGGTAAACAGATGTTCCCGCCGTCATCCCAGAAGGAGAAAGCTGTGGTTTATGGTTTGTTTTAAGCTCTGGGGTCCTTATTTGCCTGAGTATTTTTCAGGGTCATTGCTGTTTCCCTCGCAGCCCTCTGAGTGCTGGTTCTATTCTGGCCTTACTGTGCTTGGCTCAGAGAAGTACTCTGCAGTCTGTGTTGTAAACCTTATGGGCCTCTACAAACCTTCACATTATAAAATGTGGAACGAAACTTTAAAACATGCTATGTGTAAGGTAATTTGGCCGGATGCAGTCTGACTTTAATTGAGAGTATGGTTTTAATGAACTGTTCTGTATATCCTATGGGTTAGAATAAAAAATACCCACCGTGTCAGGTTGTTTCCCAGGAGGTGGGATTGAAATGCCAGGTGGGAGAGCTGTTTTGTAAATAGGCACAAAGATTTGGCTTTAAGTCCTTTGAAGAAATATGAGATTTTTTTTTTTGTAAGCTAAGCTACTCTCAGGTAGAATTTTTTAAAAATTCACGTTAAGATTACATATTTCTTTGTAGTCATTTTTCATCCATCTGTGTTGGTTATGTTTCCTGATAAAGAATCCATGTGAATGCACACACTGAAAGTATTTGTTGAGAGCTAGGGACATAGCTTAGCACCACAGCACCTGCCTGGCAAGCATGAGGTCATGAGTTTGAGCTCCAGTACCAAAAAAAAGAAAAAAAAAAGTAAAAGAGCTGGAGTAGGTTTTGCAAATTATAACAACACTTCAGACAGGATATTTATTTTGAAGTCCTTCTGTCTTTTCCTGGTATAGGGTCGCAGATGGGAGGACTCACTTAGACCTCCATCTCTGCTTTCAGAATGACAAACTTCCTGCCACTCTATCACAAGCACTAAGACTCCTTCCACAAATGTCTGCTATGGTCAGTGCAATTATAGTAAGACATCAAGTAATTAAGTTGGAAGTAGCCAACGGTACCTTGCAATAATAGGTGCTCAGTAATTATGTGTTCATGGGAAGATTTTTAGATCTTGCATTTTCCCATATTACTTCTTTAAGAGACATCCTTGATTGTAAGATACATAAAGAAAAGTGTACAAACAATACATACATAGATTAAGAGAACCTCACAAAATAAATGCGCTTTTGCATCCACCCTCCAGATCAATATGCAGTATAGGAAACCACCACCCCAGAGTGTTCCCTTGTCCCATTGCTAATTCTTTTAAATTCATTTATTTATTTCTGAGATGTCCCCTTATGCTGTTCAGGCTGGTCTCAGACTCCTGTTCTCAGGTGGACCTTCCTGTCTCAGTCTCCTTGGTTCCACCAGACAGACACCACCTTGCCTGGCTTTTTTTGTTTCTTTGTTTCTTTGCTGCTAGGAATTGAACCAGGTCCTGGTGCATGCAAGGCACACACCACCACCGAACTAGTTCTCCAGTTTCCAATGCCCATCATTACCGGTTATTATCAGAGATTAATTTTGCCTGTTTTTAAACTTTACATAAATGAAATCATGCAATATAAACTCTGCTGTGTCTGATTTGTTCCCTTTAACAGTATGTTTTTACTTACTTTTGCCCATGCAGTTGTAAGTTGCAATAGCTCATTCTCACTGCAGAGCAGACTCCAGTAGATGAATGTTGCTCCACTTGCTTGTCTGTTCTTCTATTGTTTGACATTCAGCTGTATCTAGTTTTGGTTTATTTTATTTTATTTTATTTTATTTAAAAGAAAAAAAATATAAGTAAGACAAAAAGCAAAAGAGACAAACAAACGACTATAGTAAATGCACAACAGTAACATTATACGTTTACAAAACAGGATGATAGAAATTTGACAATGGTTGCAATATTGTGGATCATTCTCTTCAAAATGGTTGTTTACATTAACAGATATAGACATGTAAAATTGATCTAATCACATGAGTATTAACCATTCTTTCTCAATAACAAATACATTCAGCAGTATGTTCGTTTTAGTTATCTTACATATACATATATACAGATTTATATCTTTTCCTTTTCCCTTCCCTCTTTCCCCCTTTTCCCTTCCCAATCACTTTTGCTCTTCAAGCAGTTTTTTTACCCTTACATAGTATTTATTGTAGATTTTGGATCATATATACTTTTTCAGTTTCTTACACTAGGGAGACAATATGGTATTTACACATGTGGGTTTGATTTATCTCACTTATGAATATGGTCTCAAGTCGTGACCATTTACTTATAAAAGTCTCAATGCAATCTTTATTGATAGCTGAGTAGTACTCCATTGTATAAAAATACCACATCTTTTTTATCCATTCTTTGATTGATGGGCATTTGGGTTGTTTCCAAGATCTGGCTATTACAAATTGGGTTGCTATAAACATGGGTGCACAAATATCACTGTGGTTTGATGTTTTCAGTTCTTCTGGGAAAATGCCCAGAAGCGGGATAGTTGGGTTGAATGGGATCTCTAATCCTAGCTTCTTGAGGAATCTCCTCACTGACTTCCATAGTGGTTGCACCAGTCTACATTCCCACCAACAGTGGAGAAGAGTTCCTCTTTCCCCACAGCTCCTTCAGCATTTGTTGTTGGTTGATTTTTTAATCTTGGCCATTCTTTCTGGAGTGAGATGGAATCTCAGTGTTGTTTTAATTTGCATTTCCCGAATGACCATTGATGTTGAACATTTTTTCATATATTTATTTGCCATTTGTATTTCTTTATCTGAGAAGTATGTATTCATCTCAGAAGCCCATTTTTGGATTAGGTCCTTGAATTTTAGGGGCCTGATTTCTTTTAATTCTTTATGTTTTGGATAGAAGTCCTTTGTCTGATGGACAATTGGCTAAGATGTTTTCCTAGTTCGTGGGTTTTCTTTTCACTCTGCTGGAGATTTCCTTTGACATGCAAAACCTTTTTAGTAAGATGAGATCCCAGTTGTTGATTCTGAGAAGTGTTTTCTGTGCAATTTGATTTTTGTTCATGAACTCTTTGCCTCCTCCTATGTCATCAAGATTTTTACCTACTTTGTCTCCTAGTAAGTTTAGTATCTCTGTTTTAATATTCAGATCTTTGATCCAATTTGAGTTTATTTTAGTGCATGGTGATAGACATGGATCTAGTTTTAGTTTACGGCATATAGAAAGCCAGTTTTTCCAGCACCATTTGTTAAAGAGGGTATCTTTCTTCCAATGTACATGTTTGGCCCCTTTGTCAAAGATGAGGTGGCTAAGTGTGTTTGTAGTTGTGGCTGTATCTTCTAATCTATTCCACTGATCCTCAGGTTTGTTTTGATTCTAGTACCATGCTGATGTGTTTTGTTTTTGTTTTTGCTTTTTTTTTCCGACACCAGGGATCAAACTCACAACCTCATACCTGCCAGACAGGCGCTTAAGCCACTGAGCCAAACTCCTGGCCCTAGTTTTTTGAGGCAGGGTCACACTACGTAGCTCAGGTCGCCCTCGTGCTCACGTTGTAGCCCAAGCGGGCCTCAAACTCACAATACTCCACCTACCCCAGTCTCCCTAGTGCTGGGATTAAAGGTATGTGCCAACGCGCCCAGCACCATGCTGATTTTATCACAGAAGCTTTATAGTATTGTTTCAAGTCAGGGATTGTGATGCCTCCTGCCTTCCATTTGTGGCCCAGAATTGCCTTTGCTATTCTAGGTCTCTTCTGGTTCCAGATGAATTTCAGGAATGCTTTCTCTAACTCTGTGAGGTAGGCAAGTGGTATTTTGATTGGGATTGCATTAAATCTGTATAATAATTTTGGGAGAATGACCATTTTCACGATGTTTGTTCTTCCTATCCATGAACAGGGAATATCTTTCCATTTTCTGAAATCTTCTTCAATTTCCTTCTTCAGAGTAATGTAATTGTCACTGTATAGGTTGATTCATAATTATTTCATTTTTTGGATGCTATAGTAAAGGGTGTGGTTTCCCTTATTTCTCTCTCAGTGAGTTTGTTGTTTGTGTACAGGAATGCTATTGATTTTTGAGTGTTCACCTTGTATCCAGCAACATTACTGAATCTGGTTATTACTTCTAGAAGTCTTCTAATGGATTTTTGGGGGTCTTCTATGTAGAGTATTATGTCATCTGCAAATAATGATAATTTTACTTCTTCCTTTCCTATCCTTATTCCCTTTATTTCTTTCTCTTTTCTAATTGCTCTGGCTAGTATTTCCAGAAGTATATTGAATAAGAGTGGTGATAATGGACATCCTTGTCTTGTTCCTGATTTTAGGTTGAAAGTTTTCAGTTTTTCTCCATTTAGTAAGATGTTGACTGTTGGTCTATGATATATGGCTTTTATCAGGTTGAGGTAGAGACCATCTATTCCGATTTTCTGTAGGGTTTTTATCATGAATGGGTGTTGGATTTTGTCAAAAGCTTTTTCTGCATCTATTGAGATGATCATGTAATTCTTGTCCTTGCCCCTGTCGATATGGTGTATTACATTTATTGATTTGCGTATGTCGAGCCATCCCTGCATCCCTGGGATGAATCTCACTTGATCATGATGTATAACCTTTCTGATAGCTTGCTGTATTCTATTTGCCAGTATTTAATTGAGGATTTTTGCATCTATGTTCATTAGGGAGATTGGCCTGTAATTTTTTTTTTTTTTGGTTGGGTCTTTCTCTGGTTTTGGTATTAGGGTAATACTTGTTTCCAGGAATGAGTTAGGGAGCCTTGCTTCCCTTTCAATTTCCTTGAAGAGTTTGAGGAGTGTTGGCATTAAGTCTTGCCTAAATTTCTTTTAGAATTTAGTGGTGAGTCCATTAGGGCCCAGGCTTTTCTTTGTTGATTACATTTTCAATTTCATTAGCTGAAATTGGGTTATTCAGCAGCTTTACATCTTCTTGATTCAGCTTTGATAATTCATAGATTTCCAGGAATCTGTCCATTTCTTCTGTGTTATTGAATCTATGTGAGTAAAGGTTTTCAAAGTAGGTGTTGATAATCTTCTGTATTTCCACAGGGTCTTAGTGATTTCACCCTTTTCATTTCTTATTGCATGAATCTGAGCTTTTTCTTTCCTCTTTTTGATAAGATTGGCTAGGGGTTTATCAATTTTATTTACTCTTTCAAAGAACCAACTCTTTGATTCATTAATTCTTTGTATTGTTTTCTTAGTTTTAATTGCATTAATTTCTGCTCTAATCTTTATAGTTTGCTCTGTTCTTTGGGCTTTGGACTTGACTTGCTCTTCTTTTTCTAGAAGTTTGAGGTGCAGCATTACGTTGTTTATGTGTGTTCTTTCCATTTTTCTGATGTGGGAGTTTAGTGCTCTAAATTTCCCTCTGAGGATTGCTTTCATTGTGCCCCACAGGTTCTGGTAATTTGTATTTGCATTTTCCTTCAACTGTAGATATTTTTTAATTTCTTCTTTAACTTCTTCTGTGACCCTTTGGTTGTTTAGGAGAGTATTATTTAATTTTC